>JBAJNP010000913.1:0-74749 GCA_036877545.1 Yasuhikotakia modesta | reverse complement strand
CTCTCTCTCTCTCTCTCTCTCTCTCTTTCTATCTCATTCACTCTTATACCATTTTGTCACTTTAGTTGTTAGTCCATAAGCACACTGTGCACAAAAATGCTATACATAAACACTGAACTATACAGCTGTAAAGAAGCCATTTGTAAGTTTATTTCCTCCAAAAGTGGCTTTGTGGTTCTTTCAGAAAATTATCTATTTATTTCAGGATCCTAACCAGTATGTCACAACATTTGATTTTTATTGGCTTGGGGTTTGTGTACCTAGAAACATTTGTTTTCACATACTTGCCTAAAGTGTGTTTCACCCACACATTAACTAAACATAAGTAACATTAACACCCTTAACTCAACATAAGTAAGAGTGATAATAATAAGAGGATGAGGGAGCATAAAAGTGTGCATAAAGTTGTGTATGTGTGTGTGTGTTATATACAGTCTGAAGGTCAGGTGACAGTAGGGGTTGTTGACTGAGTGTAACAAGGCAAACGGCTATAGCAGCAGGTAATGGGGAAACAGCAGATTGGCAAAGCTCAGGTTAGTGTGTGTGTGTGTGTGTGTGTGAACTCTCAGTACATAGAGCTAAAGACTGACTACCTGCTATAAATCAGCTGCATGCTCTGTATTGATTACACTGTGACACAATAGATCATTTACCTGTGTGTTCATCTATGACTGTCTGTGTGTGTGTGTGTGCGTGTGTGTGTGTGTGTGTGTGTCTGATGGTCTGCCTTCTGTCTTCCCTCTCATCCTCTTGTTTTAACCTGTTGCTTTGTTGCAACACATAAAACAAGTGGAACTAGATCCTGTTATTGGTACACACATTTATCACATGCTGTCAGCAGTGTGGGACTATGTATTTTTGTTTATGTGTGGATGCTGGGGTTTAAATGAGGGCATTCAATAGACCTTTGCTGTTTTTACATAAAATACAAGATCACAAGCACTAACTGTACCCCCAAAGGAAAGGGCTTGATTTTTTAGAAAAAAAAAGCTTTATTTATGAAGCATTTTAACCATTGCGCAAGTCCCTAAAATGGATGTTTTTTTCAAATTTAGCAAACCACCCGGAATAGTTTTTCCATAAAGGTACATAAACACACACACACAAAATATGTTACCTGATTATGATTGTAACTTCACAATTTTTGACAGAAATAACACTTACATATTTAAATGAACACTCCCAAAATACTTGTAGATAAACAGACAAAACGGCTGCTGTGTTCCGACTACTATAAACACTCTATAAACACTCTCTCTTACAGTTCACCTGTATAAACTGAATGTTTTCTGAACAGTAGAAGAATATTACTGCAACTCTGTGGTGCTGCCTGTGGTAACCGACTTTAAATCACAGCTCAAATATTATCCTGCACAACTCTGGCAAAACACACAGAAAACCTTTCATCTTTTTACCCTGATCAAAGGAACATTGTCCTCAATACATGTGTGTATGCATGTGTATGCATGTGTGTGTATGCATGTGTTTGTGTGTGTGTGTTTGTGCTTGCTGAATGTAAAATAGTCGTGAATACATAGTGATTATAAAAATACATGAAGCTGATTATAGAGTGAATGTAGGTATCAAGGTTCAGAGGACAGCAGTGCTGTAGTCACGAATGGCAGAATATGTTTTATAAAAAGTAATTTCTATTGTTTCCTATGTCAGTGGTTCCTGAATGGTTAACCACTATTTTTATCATCTATTTTGTCACATCCCAATTCTTGCTTGCATGTAATTTGAACATTGGATGCACGTGGTCCTGCTGATTATGCTCAGAGGTGCGATAGAGTTACCGTTGTCTGCATGATTAAACCAACTAAGTGCGTCATCCGGCTAGCTAGCTATAAATATGTTCACTTCAATTAACCAACCTGCTCCGCAAGATTGTTGCAACTGTTGCACTGCCATGACAGTAGTTATCCTGAAAGCCGTTTATGCTAATAGGCACCGTAATGCTCCTCAGATGTATTTTTAAGTGTGTAGCATTATGGTGTAGACGGGGTCATAAGTCTTCAATAAAGGTTGAGTCTCGCCTGAGCTACAGTTCTCAAGAGGATCCTATATCAGCTCTGTTAAACCTCAACTTACACACACCTTCCAGGACGGCAGGAAATATGGAAACACACAGTAGCCATTTACGCTATTTATTTATAACCCCCCCCACACACACACACATTAGTGTCTTTCACATACGCTCCCTCTCTTTCAGAGATTATGAAATAGAGACACACACAGAGGCATTGATTCACTAAGAGTCTCTTGAGTGGTAGAGCAGAAGAGAGGTAGAGAAATAACAAGATGAAAGGTAAGAGATAAAGGGGTAAAATAGGTGGACGGAGAATCATGTGACGCTGTCAAGAGTAAAACACACAAGAAGTGATCTAAAAAGTGATCAAAGAGATATTAACACTTCATGTGGCCTTTCTTTGATTTTCAGACAATCTCATTGCTGTGTTTGGACGTAACTGTGTGTGTGTTCACATGTAGCAGCCAATCTATAATTCATACGGATGATTTTGTATTCCACTCAAGCTCTGTCGCGTCTGCGAGACGTCTGCCAACACTCTCCTGACCTCATACACATACAAACGCAGTATATATCAAATATATCAGTCATATATTGTAAGTCCGCTGATGCCTTTCTGTGAGATGAATGTCACTTTAAGTTGAAAGAGTGTTACAGCATCAAAGAGGCTGCAGAGAGTAAACAGAGTTTGACAGGTGAAGGAAAAAAGACAGGGAGGGAAATTAAGGAAACTCTGTGAGATGGAATATTTATCTGAGAATGTGGCATTTCTTCATCTCAGCAGTATGATGAGCTCATGTTTGGTAAACATGTTTGTGATGTCTGGTGAACGTGAGTGTTTTTAACCTTACTCTTTGGAAGAGTATAACAATTTATTTGAATTGTTTTAATTATACACATTTTCTGTTAGGTAACAGGTAATATTCTTAAAGACCCTTTTAAAGCACTTGTGTGATTTTTGTGTGAAGTATTTTTTTATTTAAACAGAAGTTTTAGACTAAACATAACCCACTCCATTTTGTTAATCACTCAATGAACTTTTTACATCACAGCATAAACGTGATTTGCTACTTGTTGATAGTCAAAGGTAGCTGGTATTAGGGGGAGGAGTTTATTAAAATATGTCTCTTTTTCATTCGCTGTCTTTTAGATTGGGTATCGAGTGAAGTGGAAGTGTTTTTGGAGGACTATGTGGCAGGAATCGGGGAGACTGTGGATCTCTCCTGCACTCCGCACGACTTCTTAATCCCCATCGTGTGGCAGAAAGATGGCGACGCTGTGTCTCCTAGCAACCGTACACGGGTGGGGCAGAAAGTGCTCCGCATCATCAATGTCTCCTATGAAGACTCGGGGGTGTACTCCTGTAGACACGCCCAGAGCAGCATGCTGCTAAGCAACTACACTGTCAGAGTCACCGGTCAGTAGACGTCTCTGTGTTTCATAATATCTTTAAGTGCCAGCGGTTGTTGTTCTTTTCATACAGTAGACTTCTGAACACAAGCTCCGGCATGCAGAACATTAATTGGCCACTCACCAGTCAAACTTGTTCTCAAAAGACAAACAGGTCTTGAGACATATTCCTGGCACACACCTACAGACAAACCTCATCATACAAGCGCAATAACATGCACAGAGGCAGAATCTCGAAATTGTGTGTTTGTTCTTTAATATTCCTGGGGCCATAACAGATGTGTTAACATTTCAAAGTGTGATGATAACCTTATCTAAATGAAAACTGGGGAATTAAATCATGAAAAGACAGTAAAGGGCATACTGTGGTGATAACAGATTCAGTTCAGCTTTGAAAGCTAAAACTAATGTGTGTTTTTGTTTGTTGTGATTAATTGTGATTAATGCTTAGTCACTATGTATTGGTCACCACTGTAATGTATAATGCAGAAACAGTAAGTGTTGTGCACTATAACTTACATGTTGGACAGAATTTAAAACAAAAAATAGAAACTCTTGTGTGTGTTTGTTTTTGTGAAAATGGGCGTGCAGTTGTGTTTTAATGGGTGTTTAAATGATAGTGAGGGATGATCTTATATCTCGTAAACAGTAAAAGCTGAGCTGTTTATTGACAAATAAATAGACGTAATTATCTGGAATCACCTTTTCATTTATAGCAGATGGATGAAAGAACATGGGGGGAAAAGGTTTCTTCTACCCACGTGTGTTTGGAATGAGGCCAGTAAAAATCAAATGTGTCTGGATAAAGAAACAAAAACCTGCAATAGGCACACAATCTGTACCCATAACTGCATGTCGATAAATTTACTTTAAATTTACTTATAAGACAGCAATACCCTTTCTGCACACTTTATTACAGAATACAGCTCCCAGACACACTCATGGACAGCAATGTGTAACATTTAAATACAGCTGTAATAAAGGTTTCATCCAAAATGTTGTTCCAAACAGAATGTTCAATGCTTTTTTATTCAATGAAAGTAAATGGGGACTAGAGATGTTTTCAAAAACATTGTTCAAATGACTTGCACTTTATTCATAGTCTGTTGAAAAAATCTGACAGGAAGGTCCCAAAAATGTATTGGTTCTCACAATTTATTATTATTATTATTAATGTAGCACACCTTAAGAATATTTTTTTTGGATGCACTGTTCCTTTAAAAACAAGTACTTCCACAGAACAACAGTTTACACCTGACATTAGCCCTTCCAGCTCAAAACATTGAAAAGTTAAAAACCACAGCAGCCAATGAAGACTGTTAAAACCACATAAAGTGAAAATATAACAGAAAACCAACTTCCTGGCACGACTAATACTCTGACAGCCCCATACACACATACAGAAAGCTTCAGTGTCTCAGTAACAGCATATCTTTAGCACTAAATAGGCCTAGTGTTGGATTTCACGCTCTGCTGGTATTTTAGGAGTGTGTGTCCAACATTTTTACCTGTGTAAATGTGCAGTAAGGAGGAGCTGAGGACAGAATAATCTGTTTTCAGGGTCATAGTGTTTTTCTCCTTCTGAATGAGTTCATTTAGAAGCAGGATACGGAGGGGAGGGGGGGGTGGGKGGGGTGGGTGTTTGTATGAGCGCGTTTCAGGGCATGTGTGTGATTGTGTGTAAAAATACAGCTGTTGTCTGAAATCTCCTGAACGTTTCTGAATCTCTGCTAACATCTGCCATCCATTAAACGCTGTGTGTGTGAGGGCTTGAGAGAGTGTGTGTGGAGTAATTGGTTTTGATTTGTTATCAGTTTATTTTCCTCATTCTGCAGATCATATGAATAGCTTCATTGTTCATAAAGAAAAAGCCACAGTGTTTTATGGTATTAAGACTCTCTCTCTCTCCCTCTCTCTCTCTCTCTCTCTCTCTCTCTCTCTCTCTCTCTCTGTGTCACACTCTGTCTCTTTTAGATTCCCTGTCCTCTGGTGATGATGAGGATTATGATGAAGATTCAGACGATACAGGTAATGGAAATGGTGTGTTTCACCCTCTCTTTTCTCATTTCATTTTTCATAAGTCTTTCATAAGTTGTGTCACTAGTGCTTTAGATCGCTGTTTTCTTTCAGCTGGGGTTATAGGTTGCATCTCATTTCATCAGCTACTCTGTTCCACTTGATGCAGCTACGCAAATTCACAGGAGGGAGAGGGAGAGAAGGAGAAATAATTCATGTGAAGTGAAATAAAGTGAAATGTCACAAAAATATAAGAGAAAATGACACAAGTAGCTCGAAATATAGACAGAAAGACAGAGAGAAAGACGAGAGGAACAGACAAGCAGAAGAAAGAAAGAAAGAAAGAAAGAAAGAAAGAAAGAAAGAAAGAAAGGCTAATATGCTTGTCTGCTGTGGTGGGGGCACTCAGGGTTGAGGGGAGGGCATGAAACAAGGGATTACGCAAAAACCCTTTAGAGTTTAATGACCAGTAATCCAGCAATAATTAGGAAAGAGAAAGATTGAAAGAGAAAGAGAGACAGAGCTAAGTGCTGTGAGGTCTGGAACATTCAAGAGGAGCTGAGGTTGTTTGTGTGACATCTGATGACATCATTCTGTAATATCGTAATGATGCAGTGCTTGTTACAGCTCTCAGTTTGGCTGACTGAAGCAAGCTGTGTGTAATATCAGCTGTGTAGATGGTGCTTTGATGGCTTATTTTGGCTGTAGAATAAAAGTAAATGAAAAAACCTTCATTGTACATTTGTGGTCCCCACTTCAAAACTCAAATTGTCTGTATTAAACTACATAAAAAGTGTAGGCAAGGGCAAAACATGCAACAGACAAACATAGGCCAGGTCTACTGCTGTGTACAGACCCATGTTGAGTGGCCTTGATAGTTTGACTGTACATGCTTCACTGGTCAAAAGCATGCCATCTGAGAATGTATTGCAATCTAAAGAAAAGTATGTGTGTAATATTACTTATATTGTGTGTGTGTGTATATTAGTGTGTGTGTGTGTACAAGCATGTTGGTGCTCTTGTTAAACCAAAGGAAATGCCAGCTTGCCAATCACCCCTCAAACTTTGTCTGATAGCATCTGTACCAGCAGGCAAAATAGAGAATTATATTGCTGCCTTGTTTTAGGTTTTTTTTAATTATGCATTTGCAGCTAAATTTAAGTCACAAAATTATTTGCAGCAATTGCCTTATTGTATGCCGTGTGTGTACATTTACATGCAGTTTGCTGACATAATAGTCAAAACCTGAGCTACATCTAACACTTGGGAATGTCTTCTTTGAAACTAATTGTTCATAAATACACTGCGTAATGTTTTTGAGGTCTAAAATGCAGAAAGTTTTTCTTTTTAATTAGTTAGGGTTACTGTGGTATTTTTAATTATCTTTATATAAAAGTAATATAAGCTATTGGCATGTTCTCATATAGACCGTTATTGTAAATGTGTGTGTGCTCACAGATGTCTGAGAGAAATGTGGTGTCTGTGGTTTTAATCTGCAAGTTCATGGGTTGAAGCGATCTGGAGTTAATTGTTTGACAGGGATAAAAGCATCAATCTCTTAAAAACACAAACACAATAAAACTACAAGACCAGATTTGCCAAAAAATGTGAATAATAAAAATAACGAGTATTGTTTTAGCTGAAGGATGTTACTTTTAAAATGTATGCACTAATATTTAGCATTAAGTACTAGGAAGCATAAACACAGACCTGACCACATGACAGTTGGAATTATAAACTGAATTTGTAGACAGTTTAAGTAAATTCATCTTTTATTATGATAGTTAATTATTAGGAGGAATCTGCATTGTGTGTTTATAGCTCTGTGAAGGATTAAACACTGGCTGTCTTTCAGACTTCTGTCTCTACAGAGCATAAGTGCCTCGCACTCACTTTTGCTTGTATGTGTGTGTTTGCTTTTCCAAACAAGTTTTAATTCAGTCTGGAAATTAGACAGCCAGTCTGACGCTACCACGGATCACACGATAAAACTCTTTCCATAAACATTTACCCCCACAAAGTCTCTTGGATAGGGAAAACTACACCCTAAACATCAACGTACACATATTACATTTACATTACATTTATTCATTTGAAAGACGTTTTTTTCAATGTGACTTTCAGTGAATTCAGTGTATGCATTCTTTTTTCATTTTTTCAACCTTTGCTACCAGTTGAGCTAGAGGAAAGCTACATATACAGGTCAAAGCCATATTCTTTTATAGGTCTTCCATATTTCTGTTTACTTCTATTGGTCCCTGTTTTTAATGTGTTTGTTTTTAAAAAAGTTTTACTCTTTTCAGCAATATCTTAATCTGTTTTCATCTTTATCTTTTTTTTAAACAGAACAGCCATACTGGACCCGCCCTGACCGGATGGAGAAGAAGCTATTGGCTGTCCCGGCCGCCAATACAGTGAAGTTCCGCTGTCCCGCTGCTGGCAACCCCACACCTACCATTCACTGGCTCAAAAATGGGAAAGAATTCAAGGGAGAGCAGAGGATGGGCGGAATTAAAGTAAGGGAATAGGAACACAGATTCTAATACAGATTATTGGTATCCAAACACAGCTTTTCATTTTAGATTGTGTGAATGTGTTTGTGTGTGTTTAGGATTGTCTGCAGTTATTTACAGTTTGGATAGGCCCTCAACATCTGCTTTCAAGCATCTGCTCTGTCTCTTTCTCTCTGTCTCTTCTGTGTGTCTCTCGCTCTGGATCTGATTTGCTTGTATAGTCTCTAGAGAGGATCTCCACCTGTTGCTGTTCTGCTGAAAGATCAGAGGAGCAGAATGTTGTGTGTGGTCCTGTTGTTATTTATGCATGTATAATTGTGTTCACTGAGTTTTTAGTTTATGCTTTTTTGTTAATATCTCAGATTTTCTCACCACTTTCACTCTTGTATCATTTGAGCTATAAAGGAGCAACCGTTGACCAGTAATGAGAAAATACTCTCACTCTCTCTCTCTTTTTCTCTCATATCTTTAGAATATAAGCAGTATCCCCTAAAAGAGACATTTAGAAACAAAACATTGACCTTTTCACCTTTCCTTGGCCATAGTGACCGTCCCGCCCTTACAAACATACATTCACATACACGCACCGGGGGTCCGCCCTGACCCAGGGTTGTCCTTTATTTCAGACCTGCGCTCTGCATCAACACAATAACTGCTGGCATAGAGATATCTGACAGCATCATAATAGCTGTATTTATCACACACATAAACAGGAGCTTGACAGCTCACACTAAATGACTTCTGTCTCTATTAAGATCAAGGCTAAAAGTCAGGGGTCTTACATTCATGCATAGTGATGTGTGTGAAATTGTGTCACAGTCCTGACTGGCTTGATAACAAACCTAACAATGTGTTAAAAGTGCAATGCTTCATGCAAAATTTAACATAATAGGATGAAATGATTTTCTGGGAAATCTGTGTGTTCCATCTTAAAACTTGTTTCTGCATGCTGAACGGAATTGGTTGTGATTTTGTTTCTGTTGGCATCGGAGCCAGTTATACATTAGACTGCTTCTGTTGCCTATAATCAAGGGCTTGTTAATTGCAGATTGAATGTGGTAAGATAGCAGAATGAGTTTTAAATGCAGTCAATTTAGTCAAATGCTGTACTCTCATTGTGGAAAGCTGGCCATGGCTGTTTAGACAGTTGACTTTCTCACAGCTTTCACTTTAAATGGCCACACATAGCACAAACATACTCATACAGACACTCATACAGACACTCACACAGACGTCTCACTGGCAGGGTTCTAAGGTCATCAGAAGAGGAATGTTCTGAGGGGTGTTGCCGTGGCGATTTAGAGACCTTGATTGACAGAGGGGGTGTGGCTTTTGTCATGCTTACATATGGCAGCCGAAGACGCATTGTTAGAATGCTAATCTGTGGCTCTGTGAGTTAGTCACACCTCACGGACACATACAAACTGATGCTTTTGTGAAAACAGACTGTGTGAGGGTGTTTGTAAGCATTGCACTTGCTGCTCAATTGAAGAGCGAACAGAGGAACACAGATATGTCCTACAGAAAGATGACTCAATTTGAGTCTGCGCTCTCTGTGGGGAGTGCCAGTGTTTTAAATGCTACTTGCTTGGAGTGCTTTCGTGTCACTAATGAAATGCTGAATCCCTAATCCACAGACAAATGTGCCTTTTGTCTGTATGCTACTTTAGTGGATGTCTTGATTAAGTTACATAAAGAGTTTGCGTGTTGAGGCAGTTTTACATTTGTTTGTGGAATTAAGTGGTTCATTTGTTAATGATACTTTATCCTAATCAACTTTAATGTTCACTCATGTGATGTAGCTAGACTTCTGCTTTATGTATATAAGAACTGCCCATTTAGAAGAGTCTATTAGACTGACATGAAAAGCAACCAATCAGAGTTCGTTTTGGTTATGCTTCCTGTTTATGGGCAATTAAATCTGAAATACTGTCACAATAAGAGACCAACATAGAGACACTTGTTCAAATTTTCACACAGAACCATCAGTCTTTAATCAGCAACCTGTTTGTAATAATGGCAGAGTTTTAAAAACAGGTGACACTAACATACTTCAGATTAGGTAGTATAATATTTTTAGAAATGAATTTATTTGAATTAAAGCTGATTTTATGCATTGTTTGGCCTGAAGTACGCTCTAGAGCTCTCTAGACTTCAGTGTTAGAGTGTGCATATATATGATAATTGGTCATCTGTTCAATATTGATGGGTTCTTTTAAAAGTAAAACACAGTGTTTCCAGTTATACTCTTCACCTTCTGGTGAGAGAGAAAAGTGAAACAGTTTTGTCGTTTTAATGACTAACCCTGGGGTCAGTTGTTTTTGCTTCCTGTCTCTGTGGGTCAAATTAAACAGCACCACTGTTGGAAAAAGCACTATTTTGACACAACTATAAATCCTGGACACACATACACAGACACTGAAAGACCTAAAAGTATATATAAGTCTTTCTAATATTGTCACAATTCCATCACCGGTTAGTTTAACTGAATTAAATAGTTCTTCTGCATTCTGTCATTAACACTAAACAGGTTTAATACGGTAACAGTATAATGCTAACAGGAATTTGAGCAGGGCTGTTCGGCTGATTATCAAACTACTGCCTGGGTCTTTTTCGCTCTGTTGGTTCAGTATGAGAATCTGCAGGGTGCAGCGTGACATCACACATTGTGCTCTCCTCTTTTGATGAAGCGAGGGATAAATAGATGGCCTCTCTCTGTCCTCTTATTCCTTCTAGATAAAGTGCTCATGAAGATTGATGTAGATTGTCCACACACATTTAGTCAAGTTAGTCCTAATTTAACTGTCTTACACTACATGCACACAAAGTACTTTCCACAAATAGTGTACAAATTGAGATACATTTTTATATTCAGTATTTTATATCTTTAATGTTTGCAGTCTTAAAACAGTATGAAGCCGTGTGTTTCCCTGCTTTATTTATTTTTTATATCCCTAAGCATTAAATAAACATCAAACTGTAATGAAATGTTAAATTAAAAAGTTAATTTATTAAATTCATTATTAAATTTAGTTGTGGGCAGTACAGATATTCATTTTTTTGACAGGTTCATTTTATGATAGCAATAATATTAGTTTATCCATAGTAGTATAAATAGTGCATCTTTTTATAAAAATTTGGGGTTTTGTGCATCAAATGTTTTAACAAAATGAAATGAGACCAAATTGTTCCCTATTTATGAAAAGTGCCACATACACACTCACACACATATATCTCATGCAGTGTGTCAGTCAACAAGCTCCAAAGATTCATTGACTGGGAGAGAGCCGACAATCAGGCCGAGGGGAGGTGAGGAACTGCAGGATGGGGGGAGGCGTGCAGGGGGCACTGACTCCTTTGCCAACGTTCATAAGCATGTGTGTTTGTCTGTGTGTGTGCTGCCAGCCCAGGCGGGGTTACCATGCAACTGTTCAAAAACATAGGTCATAATATTTACACAGTTACATTTTTTTCCACTCAGACCTCCAAGTGCGGAGAGAGTGAATGAGAGAGAGTGCAAGAGAGAGACAGAAAGTGGCAGAGTGGTATATTACAAGAAATTATAATATAGTTTATGAATGAGTGTGTGTGTGTGTATGTGTGAAGGGTGAAAGTGAGACTTTGTGAGTAATCTGCACATTTTCCATGTCTCTTGACACTAAAGGTATAGTTTAATCCAAAAGTATAGTTCATCCATAAATTACATTTCTGGCATTATTTATTCACCCTCATGTCAATCTTCAACCTATATGCTTTTATATTTTCCACAGAGGAAACCATATACACTTTTATAGAATTGTAATGCAACTCTTGACATGAAGTGACATATTGACAAGAGGATGTCAAGCTCAAAAGGCACAATAAATGTAGTCTATATGACTATGTTTTTCTGAAGCCATATGAAGCCAGCATTGTAAAGACCTGCCTGTAGATTCTTCGAAATTCTTATTCTGTGTTCTACAGAAAAAATAACAGCATGTATGAGGGTGGACTATTCCTTTATATATTCCATAAGAGCAGTGCTGTTGACTCTCATCTTGGTTTTGGCGTTCAGGTGTGGTTTTGCGGTAACTGTTCTATCAGCAGCAAGCCCAGCCCTTTGGCTCTTACTCACAACATTATACTGACATGGAGAATTTAGCACCTGCTTATTTTCAGATAAACCTGAGAAAGAATTCAAACAGTCCTCTTATATAATATCTCACTTTATGGATCAACCTCTCTCTCTTTCTTTTTCTAAAGTTGCGAGATCAGCAGTGGAGTTTGGTGATGGAGAGTGCTGTACCATCCGACCGAGGGAATTACACTTGTGTGGTGCAGAACAAATACGGGACAATTAAACACACTTACCAACTTGATGTGCTCGGTATGAACACATAACTCATGCAAACATACATAATCTTGTACACAAACTTTATTTAATCAAAATACTGACTTCTCTCTTTTCTCGTCCAATCAGAACGCTCGCCTCACAGGCCCATACTACAGGCTGGACTTCCTGCCAATCAGACGGTGGTGGTGGGCAGTGATGTCGAGTTCCACTGTAAGGTGTACAGTGATGCTCAACCACACATCCAGTGGCTCAAACATATCGAGGTTAATGGAAGCCAATATGGGCCCAATGGCGCCCCCTACGTCAACGTCCTCAAGGTATGCCAGCCATCCATACTGACACAAATGGTTTCATTTTGAAAAAAAACTCTTATTTATGTTTATTAAATGTAACTAATAATATATATAACATGTTTTACACTCTCTGTTATACCTTTAGGTAATTTAGTTAAATATTTGAATTGATTTAAAGCTCTACTTGTACTGTGAAATGTGCGCTTACTAATGTGTTAGCTTGTGTTATGATAATTCTGAAATTGTCCAAATGTGCTAAGCCGCATATTAAGTCTCACAGTGTTTAAGCAGCTCTAAATACACCTCCTTTAAATTCCCGATCCCACCCATGTTAGCATGTCACTATAGACTCAAAACAAGAAAAGGGGGCTCTCGCTCTGTTTTTCCTCTCTGAGGAGAGAGAGAGGAGGCAGACATCTGTTTTGGGCTAAGCTAAGCGCCGCGGTGGCGTCGCAGAGGGAGACAGCCATTAGCTCTGCTGCCCCACTCACTCTTCAGAGAAAGAGGGAGGGATTGAAGAACGAGGCTCCCGAAAAAGCCATGGAAAAAATGAGTGTGGAAAGCGAGGGAAGGGCCGAGTCAGCACGCAGAGGAGGGGAGTGCGTCGGCTGGCCAGACCGCCGCGCTATTTTCGACTCCCACATAATTTAAACAGTATTTTACTGGGAGCTGCACCGCGGCTTTTCCCTTCCCCGCAGTCTCATCTATGCTCCCTCTGAAGCCTCCCCTCCAGACCGAGAGTGCTGAGCGACAGATCATGTGTGACGCAAAAGCTGCCATCAAGGAAGAGATCAGAGAATAACGCCAGCGAGCATCTGAAAAGCATACAGAGACAGACATGTGTGGATGAAGGGTGAAATCGAGTGTCTGAACCTCTCATTTAAGTCTACAGTGACATCAGAGCCATTGCCTATAGCAATTACTGTTTGTGCCCCACTGTGTTGAGCTGTGGTGCTAATGTGGGCAGCACAAGATTGAATCCAGCTTGGAACATTTTGTTGCCCCTCCAGACTGTATTTTCCACCAATTACGTAGCTTAAAATAAAAAAATAGTATGACGGTGAGACGTGAGGGTACATAAATGACAAATATGTGTGAAAATGTGTTTCACACAAAAATAGAAAGCTATAAAAAGGTGCAGAAGTACTTTAAAATTATTAATTGTCTGTAGTCATGTGTAAACGTGCTTTGCTCTGACTAAGTGTGTGTATGTCTCTGCAGAGTTTTGTCAGTAAAATAAAAGAGACCCCCGATACTCTGACTCTGTATAATGTGTCAGAGAAAGATGCAGGCCAGTACTGGTGCAGAGCCCACAACTTTTTAGGCATTTCAGAGAATATGTTCTGGCTCACAGTGTTCCAGCCAGGTAAATCTCTCTCCAAACAGTCACTGTCAATCAAGACTTTGGTGGTGGTGTAGAAACAAAATCTCTCTATCGCTCTCTGCTTTTCTTTCACATAATGGCCTGCTCTTCTCACACATTAAAAAGTTGACCTGATTCAAGGACATGTTATGTGAGCCAAGCGTGTGTCTACTTCATTTAAATCTTCACTTTTTCTTCTTCCCCAATCAATGCAACAACATTCCTTGTTTTACAGGAAGCTAAACCGCGCCACACACACACTTATTGATTTCCCATATAATATACTATGCTACCCGCAGTTTAACCGCCACTCTTTGAAGAATTTGAACACACACATTGCGCACCACTTGGCCACCCTATATGAAAAACAAAGTTAAATAAATGACAAGTATATCTAGTGGGATTTAAATAAGATTTAAAGCTGGTAATAGTTCTCTCAGCTTTAGGTGAATTTTTATGTTTTCTTAACACCTCACACGAACGTTCTGGGTGAGAATACGCGACATGCTGCTGACTGGCTGTTTTTTACAGAAAGTGTTTAATATTGCACTATTTCTACACCCTGTAAAAAAACCTGTTTCCTAATCAGAATGTTTTCCAGTAAAAATATCTATAATTTATTTAAGTAGCAAAATTCTGCAAGAAATCATTCAGAGACTATATCTTGAATTAACTTTTAATTGGCTAAAAAAGTTTTGTGCTGAAGAAAAATATGATTTGATTCAATAACTTAATTCAATTTTTCTGAAAACAAGTCTTACAGAATTTTGCTTTCAGTATCTTGTTTTAAGATATTTTTGCTGGAACACAGGACAAAATACTGATTACTGAAATGGTTCCTGCATTGTAGGAAATCTCTCAGCCAGGATTGTGGGTCTCTGGCATTCTGGTGATGGGTCTAACTGATCTTGTTGTTCAGATCTTTCTCTCAGGAGCTGGGTGTGGTTCACTTCTGGTCATTTCTCAAGGGTTGTGGTTTATGAATCTGCCTTTCTCTCTCTCTCTCAATCCCTCTATCTCTCTCTGGTTTCTCAGACTGCGGGTATTAACACTACGGATAAAGAGCTGGAGATTCTCTACCTGACCAATGTGTCTTTTGAGGATGCAGGGCAGTACACTTGTCTAGCGGGAAACTCTATTGGTTATAACCATCACTCTGCCTGGCTTACAGTATTACCAGGTATACTCATCTCTCTCTCTCTCTCTCTCTCTCTCTCTCTGGGGTTTCTCAATCTTTCTTTCTACTCGTGTCTCTATTTCCATACATGTTTTATTCAGAGCTTTAAATGTTCATTGGTCTATGGTTCAAATTGTAGTTTGCATATTTGTTTTGCTATTAATGAAAATGATTCAATACTTACTGTCATAAGGTTAGAAACATCATCCATTCATACTTTTATCTCCAACAGCTGTTTTCACTTCAAATTTAATATGAAAATTAAATTAATTATCTGCTTTCACTGAGGTCTGTTTTCCCTGAACACAGGCCCAGCAGTTAAAAATTGTTTTTAGATTTAAACATGTCAAATGCAAAAGACAACATTTCTCAAACGTAGACTGTTTTCAACAGATAACGTGAGTGTTTATAATGGAAGTGTTTGTCAGAGGTGTTTACTGGAGTATTTGCTGATGGTACACAAAAAAGCAGTAGCTGGAAAGGCCTGGTTCATTAATTCCTACACCCTCACTGCTTCACAACGGGATAAACAGAGGCGCGCTCATCCTGTTATCCCGCTCTGCATTCTGCTTCGTAATTAAAAAACTCCTCTTGTGAAGAGCCACAGAACTCTGTCTGTGCAGTTCATTACAATAATGCCCAATAAGCCTCCCAGAGAGAGGGGCATTATGGGATGTTTGTACCTGCATAGGGGTGTGATAGCATGTTAATTAGATTGTAAGGTGGCTGTAGATTTACTACAGACTTAACTACCTAACTTTGTACACAGAACAATCGCTACTGATTGACTTAAGGTCATCTCTAATAAAATCAATTAGTGGGTTAGTTCTTCAAAAACAACCTGTTTCTAAAGGTAATCTCACTACCCTGCAAAGTTTTTAAATTAAAGTTTTGAGACCATAGTAAGCAGGCAATGAATATTGTTATTAGCACAGAACCCAGTAATTTGCCACACCAGCTAATGGTGGGTGAATTAAAAAGACTTACCAGCCATAAATATTTTTTCTATATCTGCATGTTATATACATTATGCGCAAGTTATAGTTGCAAATATATGTATGTATAATATTGGCTATACGTTATAGTTTTTGTCTGTAAATAGTGGCAAACACTGTGACAAACACTTGCATCATACGCAAGATATAACTGCACTAAACTTCACAAAGACCTGAAGGGCTATCAAGATTTTGTTTCATGTTCTTTCATTTTACTGCAAGGCTTATTCTGCATATGTGTCACCCCACTGAAAACCTTTAAGCATTCAGATAAATGTCTGAAGACAAATTTTCCACAGAGGAAAAATTTGGAAGATGCATGAGTTGTGACAGATGTTTGCTTTAGTAGAACACTTGTATATCTTTGAATCACTGAATCACTTCTATCAGCAAGGGTCTTGAATATCACAATTCAATTTAGCCTATGTATTATGTTTCAGTCACTAATAAAACCTTTTTTTCACTTTTTTAAAAACTAAATTTTAATTTGCATTTGGCACTTGGAAAGTGTTCATTTGAGAATAAACTGATAAGGAGAAAACATCTTAACAATAGATTTATGTCATAACATCTGTAGAATAGGATGACACGTTGCTGGTGATTCAAAGTAATGACATTATCACTAATACTTGTTCTTGTGCCTGTGTCAGCGGTGGAGATGGAAAGAGAAGATGATTATGCCGACATCCTTATCTATGTGACGGGCTGCGTGCTCTTCATCCTCACCATGGTCATCATCATCCTCTGTCGAATGCGTATGAACACGCAGAAGACGCTTCCCACCCCACCTGTGCAAAAACTCTCCAAATTCCCTCTCAAGAGACAGGTAACAGAAAGTAGATACAAGATTTGAAAAATCTTTTCTCTTCTCTTCTCTGTCTTAATCAGTGTCTTCTCTATGCAAACATTAGCATGGATGCATAGCACAGTTTTTAGACCCCATAAAGTTTCTGTATCTGTTGAAAGGCCTGGACAGCATGCATAGTGATTATGCCTTACATACATCAGCTGCAAACCAGTTTAAATCAGTTGTCCAGATGTTAATGTTTAATGTGTATATATTCTAAAGACATCATGGCATAAAGCCTTAAATATTTTTTGGTTTTATGGGTTCTTTAATAGACAGGCATTTAACTGAGTAAATCAGTTGTATTGTGCAGTACATTGGTGCTATTTGCGTGTGTAGACAGCAGAGGAAGGGATGTCATAGATCTAATGTGGAAATGGGATATTCACACTATCCACTGACTGCCAGTGTTTAGATCAGGTTTCACTCCCTGTGAAACTTACTCTCTCAGTTGTTTTAAACATTTCAAATTGCAGCAGCTGCAGCTGAACTGACACACACACACAATTTGTCTCATTCTGTCATTCTCTTTAATCTTTATCACTTTCTCTCACTTTATCTCTCTTGCCCTGAATTGTTTTCCAGCAATCAAAGTCTTGACATTTTTTTCATGTCAACCAGGAATTCGCTACATAAATGTCTCCTTGTTTTTCTCTCATTTTCAAAGGGAGAGCATTCAGTGCTTGATTGTTGCATGTATATTTTAAGCACGGCACTGCTGGTAGTTCTAATTTTAGAAATATTAAGATATCATTTTCAGACAGTTTGATGTACCTGCCGGTGCTGACATACTTTTCTCTGTGTTTCATAAAAGACTAGATCTGTATTTGATGACAGAAATAGCAGTTTTTTTGCTTAGATTTTACTCTTTGGTTCTTACATCAGAGACACATTGCTGTTGTCTCAAAACTGAGCTCAGGCTTTGTGTGATAATCACACCATGTTTTTATAGTTATTGACAGCTATATAATTACATACTGTAACCAATTACAACTCAGGTTAGAAATGCATTTTAAAAGATTCTTCCCAGTTTCATTTGCAAATATATAATGATGTCATCAATGTTGGTTACATTTTGAGGGCTCAACATTTCATTTTGAGATTTTATTGTGGAATATTGTGGAGACTGCCGACTACTGGAAAAAACATGGAAAATGACAGAAAGAACGAAGATGAGTAACAGATGCACTGCTGGCCTTACAAACATCCTTTCATGACACAAAAGAGCTCCATAACAGCTGTTTGTGTGGCAGCAGTGAAATGTTGCCTCACATACTCTTGTGCACTATTACATGAAGATCTGACGTCTACAAACCCATCTCTCTCTCTCTTTCTCTCTCTCGCTCTTTCTCTCTTTCTCTCTCTCTCTCTAGAGAAGAATAGACAACACCTTTCTGTCCCTAACACAACACTTAAGAGTAGATGTTGTTCCTAAAATAGCTATATTGATTCTACTTTATTTGTTTCTAGTCCATTCTCAAATACACCCTCCCCCATTTTTCTCTCACAAACACTTCTGCTTTTTCTGTTACATTGGGTCTCTGTCTTTTGTCTTGCAGGAACAATAACATACTCTCTTTATTCTTTACCCAAGCAGGTGTCCTTAGAGTCAAACTCTTCCATGAATTCAAACACCCCATTGGTCAGGATTGCACGCTTGTCATCCAGCGATGGACCAATGCTGCCCAATGTTTCTGAGCTGGAACTACCCTCTGACCCCAAATGGGAGTTTCCTCGTACAAAGTAAGTCAAAGGAGAATCATGTGAACACCTGTTTAATGTCAATAATGTCAATAGTTTAGAAATCAGAAAACAGAGACCTTAAGTTTTGTTCTCCTTGTTTGTTTCATGGTGGTTGTACATTTGTTTGCAGACTAACACTGGGTAAGCCTCTAGGAGAGGGCTGCTTTGGGCAGGTGGTGATGGCTGAAGCTATTGGGATTGACAAAGAGAAACCCAACAAACCTCTCACTGTTGCTGTCAAGATGCTTAAAGGTGGGTGTGAGTGTGTTAAGCTGCCACAGATCTGTTAAAGTACAGTGAGATTGTGTTTTAATAGTCAGTTGACTAAATATTAATTAATATATATTTTGCATAATGAAAATGTCTAAACATCCTTTTGACCATTAAGAGTCACATTGTAATATTACATTTAACACATTCTCAGATGATGGCACAGATAAGGATTTGTCAGACCTCGTGTCTGAAATGGAAATGATGAAGATGATTGGAAAACACAAGAACATCATCAACCTGCTGGGAGCATGCACACAAGATGGTCAGTACACAGACACACACATACACACCAATGATCACACGGCATTATACATCATATGGACTTGCAGAAGAGCTTGTTTCTGACTGACTTAATCTGTGTGCATGCAGGTCCTCTGTATGTGCTGGTTGAATATGCTTCTAAAGGGAATCTTAGGGAGTATCTGCGTGCAAGAAGACCTCCTGGGATGGACTACTCATTCGACACCTGCAAGATCCCAAATGAAACGCTGACTTTCAAAGACCTGGTGTCCTGTGCCTATCAAGTTGCCAGGGGTATGGAGTACCTGGCGTCAAAGAAGGTACCATAACTTAAAATTCCCAATTGTACATTTTTTGTTTATGAAGTGATAATGTTTTTCAAAAGTCTAAGACCCTTTAAGTTTCCAACTTTGTGTTTTACAGTCCACATTTATCAGACTTCAACATAAAAGATGACCCTGTGTATGTTTGTGTTGCCAGTGTATCCATAGGGACCTTGCGGCCAGGAATGTTTTGGTTACTGAGGACAACATAATGAAGATTGCAGACTTTGGCTTGGCTAGAGACGTACACAATATTGACTACTACAAGAAGACCACCAACGTAAGTCAACACTGATTGTCAATCTCACAATACTTGAAGGATAGCGTTCCTCCTGGGTGGCACTGGACCAAGGCAGACAGAATGTGGTTCCATTTATTTTAAATGTCAAGTTAGCAGGTGCTGAATGAGTTTGCAGTGAAATTAGGAGCTTTTAAAGGAAGTTTATGAGTAGACTGTCATAAATTATTTGAGTGTTACTAACTAGTACTAACTAGTAGCAGGGTAGTTAGCTGCTACTAGTTAGCTCATACTTCTTTTCAAGTAGTGTGACTGTAGTTTAACCACCCTAGGAGTATAGGGTGTGGTTTGTAGCTTGGCAATTTGATAGGGTTTCAAATTACTGTGTCCTTTGGAAACTTATGGTGTTGTGATGGTGGCTGTTGGATATGGGCTGTAGTTGGTGAACTATGTGGGTATTTGATGGGACAGTTAGAGATTAGAGAGCATTGGAGAGTGGAATGCTGTTGGGTTTTTACTGGGCTGCACTACTAAACTGTATTTTTATTAGATAGGACAGTAAGAGATTAAGCGGTTGGCCTGTTGACATTTTTTTGGGCATCAATGTGTCTTGCTAGTTCAGCACTATTGTTGTTCTGACTGATTTGTATCTTTTAGGGCCGTCTGCCTGTCAAATGGATGGCACCAGAAGCACTGTTTGACCGCGTCTACACGCACCAGAGCGATGTGTGAGTTTACATTGCCATGCATACCACCTCTTTTATCACTCCATCTTTTCACTTCTTCATGCCATCTGTTCATGTAGTTCATCAAGGGTAAAGGAATGCAAGGGAAAAATACAATAGCATCAAAGCCGGCTGAGTGAACGTGTGTGTATGTGTGTTTCTGCACTGCACTTTTTGAATGTTAACTAACTTTCCACAGAGCAAACACAGTTTTGGACCCGTAGCTGTACTTTCCAATATATTTAAGTCAATTTTAATTACAGTTCGGCTAAAACAGCACTAATAGAATAATAGGCTTCTGCCTATTGCCCATACTTATGCTATGATCTATGAGTCAATAAGGCCTTAATTTAATTAATGTGTTTTGTGTGTATATGTGTATGTGCTGTATATGTATATGTTTGGGAGCACCATGCTGATGTCCGTAAATGAAATCTGACTCTGACACAAAGCTAATGAACAGGTAGTGATATAATGACAAGCCATTTATTCAGCCCCCATAAGGCTTTGAACTGTTTGTGTGTGTGTGTGTGTGTTTGGCCGGGTAGCGTTAGCTGGCTCATAGCCCCTGTTGTCTCTTAGCGTGGTTAATTTGATTAGCACTGCTCAGTGGTGGCGTGGGAGGAATGGGTCCAAACAAAAAAGCCCAGACTTAACAGCGCAGGTTGTGATAACGCACACATATACACATATGTGCACACACTCTCTCTAGTTTAATAGACTCGCTTCTCATATCACAGACATACAAGCTTCAGTGAGAACCAACAAAACTGCTCTCTCACATCTGCCAAATATCAACACCCCAGAGAGAGACAGGAAGCGCGAGACGGATAGAGATAGAGTGGGCGAGAAAGGGATCGAGTATTGTTTCTCAAAATTGAATTATTTTGAGTACAGCCGACATATGTATCAGTTTCACATGTCTGCTCACATTTCCTCTGATTGCTGTCCCATATTTGCGCTGACTGTTGACCTGTCTTGCGTCCCAGGTGGTCTTACGGGGTGTTGTTGTGGGAGATTTTTACTCTGGGTGGCTCACCCTACCCAGGTATACCCGTGGAGGAGCTCTTTAAACTGCTGAAGGAGGGCCATCGAATGGACAAACCCGCCAACTGCACTCATGAACTGTACGTCCATTATTTTCTCTCAGAGTCTCCTTAAAATTAAACTACAGAGTATACATAGTTTGACAGTGTATGACTCATGTATTGAACTGCATAGAACATAAACAACAGGACAACATGCAGTGTTTTTATATAATTAGAAGCTACATCTTACATACATTAGAAGGGGCAGGAGATGTGCATTTCTGCTTTTTGATCATGTGATCTCTGCAGGTACATGATAATGAGAGAGTGTTGGCATGCTGTTCCTTCACAAAGACCCACCTTCAGACAGCTGGTGGAAGATCATGACAGAGTTCTCTCCATGACTTCCACTGACGTAAGATCTTTTATATCATCTAGCAAAACACCTCAACTATACACTTAACAATTGCACCCAGTACTAATGTGTGTGTGTGTTCATGTATTTGCTTTAGGAGTATCTGGACTTGTCAGTACCGTTCGAGCAGTACTCACCCACCTGTCCAGACTCCAACAGCACCTGTTCGTCTGGTGATGACTCTGTGTTTGCACACGACATCTTACCTGATGAGCCCTGCCTTCCCAAACATCACCACAGCAATGTGGTCATTCGAACATAAACAAGTGCTGGTTTAAGAGCCGCAAGCTTCTGCTTTGGAGACAAATCTGGGACCTTTCTGACCGATGTACCGGACCAGCGATGGATGTAGCAGACATGGCTCCTAGTACAGTGTGAATCTCGTGAATCTATGAATGAGCAGCTTTAAACTTTCAGCTGTTTGCAAGTGTGAGGGATAGATTGTACTCCTCACCTTCAGCAACATCTTTTCTTCCAGTATTCAGCTTGTCTTTGAAAAGAAAATTCCTATTTTTGTATTCGGCCAGTTTTGTTTTTCCTTTTTCACTACAGTAAAAAAGGGTCAAACCATTCCGTGCCTACCAAAAACCAAACGACAACCACAACTAAACTAAAAAACTAAAAAAATGAATGATAAACACTATGTTGCTGTGTAACAGTGACCGGGTCATATTGTCGTACTTGTGAATTTTCTCCAAGAGGACAACGACAGAAAGTGTTTTTACAGCAATATCTTGACTGGAGTGTGAATTAAACCAATGGCCAGTTTCTGCTCTCCACTCCATTGTTTTCTCACAAAGAACTTTTTTCTTTCTTTTTTTAAAATAGAAAAAAATTAGGAAAAAGGAGTAAAATGTCTCCAGGTTGTGAGATTCAATTAGAAAAAAATATAACTGTGTGATTTGTATGTATCTAAAAAGTTTTATTGTAAATATATAGATATAAATATGTATCATATTACAGTCAGTAGCAGTGTATGTTTTAAAAAAATCATGAAATAATGACATTTTAAGAACAATGCATTGCAAGTAAGCATACACTGTTGAGATCATGTAAACATTTAATCTTAAAAAAAGCAAAACAAAAGTTTTATTTGAATTAACATGTATATTTGTAAAGCTATTTATAGACTTGAGGTTTTTAAAAGGGGTTTAAGGTCTAAAATTATAGTCTGGGTTTTGGTACTGTAAACAAAGTTGTTTCTTTTGAGATTTAAATTTTTGTAAGTTATTGACTACAGAAGTGCACGATTTTTTCAACCAGTGGGTTGTATTTTAATTTAGCTTTTACTTCCATCTCTTACAGGGACGAGATTGTATGAAAAACAAATTGGCAAAATCAGAAGAGTGTAACAATGAAAAAGTTATAGATTTAAGAACATGAAATTAGTATGCAAATGTTGCTTTGCCCATTATCTCAGTATTGAATTTTATTGTAAAAGGACCACAAGTGCTTCTGCTCTTGAGGGGGAGAGTGTGCTGGTATATTTAACTCCAGTGAGACACTAACAGCACTTTTCATAATTAAGCATTTTTGTATATTGTCAAATAATCAATTCTCCATGTTGGGCTTCCATGTATGCCATGTATAGACATGTAAACAGATACAGACCGTTCCCCAAAGTATTATTAATGGTGATCTTCCCCAAAGGATTGGCGTTGTGGTCCTTTCATCAAGCTGTATGATATGAAGGAATGCTGTGTGGTTGAACCATGGCATACATTTAAATAGTAATAGATATATGGTGAAACCATATTAAGACAGTTTGTTTAAAGAACGCTCTTAATTGCTCTTATGCTTAACATGAAAGTGTCTGACGTTTCTGGGGTAGTCCTCTCGGTCGGTTTGTTTGCAAAGTGCCAAAATCTTTAACTTCCTCTCCGCTCTGAGTTGTATGTTAATGAGTACAGAACCTTTATTGCTATTCAGTTTTAGCGTGCATGGCTGTCAGATGAGTGTCTCTGGCTTCACAAATCTAAGCAAAGCACTCTGGGATAGCTTGGTCGTGTCTCAGGGTGTTTTCAGACAATTGCATTCAAGCAGAAAGCTGGCAATAATATATAATGGGAAGAAAGGGAGACAGTAGGATGATCCGCTTGCTGCTAAAATACGAAAACTGTAGATTTGATATGAGATGACTGTAAAAGTGCGAAGAGAGGCAGAGTGTTTCCCTCCTCCTGCAAACCATTGAATTTTTGTACTTGTTAAGTGCCTGAGGGGGAATTAAGCGGCTGAATATTGTGACACATGGTCTGAATGTACAGCCACATTAATTATAAGCAGGGTGTTTCTTAAAAATATAAACAGTATATTTGTAAGGCGCTTTGTTACCTTAATTCTCAGATTGGGTTTTCATACATGTGAATGATATTGTTCTGTCATTTCCTCTTCAGGCTGAGGGACTTCATGTTCTCTAAGGGGCCGTTCACACAGGCGCGTTCACATGTTCCCAAACAGAATACAGGAGAATGCAGCTGCCTCGAGATGCGTTTAAGTGAAACTTCTTTTAACTCTGAGCCGCTGAGTAGCTAAACAACACCTTGTGCATGAAAAGTGGAACACACCCTGTGTGAACAGCCCTTAAAGATACAGTGTTTTGAGTGTTTTGCTGTTTGTTCATTATGTGTGGAGTTAATTGTTTACTGGTGTGGGGCGGAAGACCAAGTGCTCAGTGTTTGGTTCCTATTTGTACAACCTGTAACCTCTGGCTCAACTCTTGATGCTCTCTGCATCCTCTGCTCTACTACTGATGGCCCTTTGCATTGTTTTAAACATATCAAACAATGTTGCTGGTCCTTATCCCTCCTGATCAAAAAACAGCATTATTTATTTCCTTGTATTTATGTTTTGTTTATTTTTTGCTTCATCCTTAAAAGAAATCTGTTTATTTTCATGACCTTTTTCCTTTTTGTTTTTAAAGGAAAGCATTCCTTGATACTCTTGTATTTTAGAATGGAGGCGGAGCCAAGATGTTTTTAGCGGTTAAAGAAGGTTTTCTTTTATGTTTACATGAATTTCCGAACAGTCAAGAATTTTGTTTATTTCTGGCACTTTTAAAGTGGCTGTATGATTAGCAATACTGGTCTGATGTCACCTCTTCACACACTTATTCGTTTTACCTCTTAAACTCTATTTGATAGTGCCGTGCAGCTCTTATTAGAATTAAGACATTAAAATAAGTTATAGATTTAAATTTGCAAATGATGTTACCTAGGTGTGTGTTTTACTCTAAATTTCTTTTTAATTTAAGGGATTAAAGCTTCCTTACAGTGTTTTCTTACAGAAGAATTGCATTGCATTCCAGTTAGATTGCTTTCTTTATACGGTGAGGTAATTTCTTTGCAGAATTAAAACACCAGAGACATTCAGCCTTCATTTGCATCTCTGTTTAACAAACGAATGGAATAGTTGACTAACAGTGTTTCAATGTTTTGTTTTTCATTATTTTTCCATATCGCTGTATCTCTGGAACATTCCGTTCTGTTTCAGTTGTGCCCCTTACGAGCTGTTGAACCTCTTTACACTCTATCAGTCTGTGCCTGACGGATTTATGCTGTCAATCAAAATGTTTTCAATAAACACAACAAAATGAGTCCTTCGCTTGTCACGTTCTGCTGGAATATTCAATATTTCTGTGTGCTGTGTGCAGTAGTTCTAGTTTGCAGGCATTAAATAATTATCTTCTTTTTTCAAAATGTAATTTAAATTGCTACAGTAAAATAAACATTATTAAAATGCATCAGTCGTCATACACACATAATGTACTGTAAAGCCAGTATAAATTGTATATCGCTAAATGAACCCAGACATGGTGAGCGGGGGTTTGTATCACCTTAACGTGTTAATTTTGTAACAGTAACTGGCTGGTTGTACATCATTCTGCTTAGTAAATAGATGCTGTCCCAAACTATAAATTCAAGGGCATGAAATATTGAAGTTGATTTTATTAATTAAAACTTCAACTGATATAACAGTCCATTCTAACATAAAAAAACCACCCACAAAGCAGCACTGCAACATTATTACAATATTAATTTTTATTAATCTATTTTATCCAGCGCTCTGTGTTCTTGACCGGTTCATGGTTAATCTGCACAATGTTTCTATTTTCTTTAGGAACTGCTGACATTGGTAAAAGCCGTTATGCTTATTATAAATTTTGTAAAAAGATATTTAAGTCCTTGGTAAAAGGCCACAAAGCTACTCTACCTTAACCACAGGCTGGCAGTATGTTATCTGTTCCATAAAGTAAACAAACCTTTCTAAATTTTAAAAGAGAAACTGTCACACAGAACTGCATTTATACTGTGAGTGTTTGTTTGCTCAAGTCCTGTAGGCCCTTCAGTCTCAAACATGTCCTGATGGGGAACATTCTGCTTTCCTGAGGCACTTCCCCTGAGGTCTGAAGAATCTCATTCACTCACTGTGTGTGTGTGTGTCTGCGTCTGTGTGTATTACTGTGCAGCTAAAGAGGTTCTTTCACAAATGTGTAGAAGTAAGTTGTGCTTGTGAGAGCCAGTTTTAAACTGGTGTGCGTGCTTCAGTGCTGTGTTTGCGAAGGGAGGCTTTGAAAACCTCATTTCTTATTTCTTACACCTCTTATTTAATTCTCCCACTCATTTTTTCAGGGATGATGTCTGCCATGGGCCCCTATTTCTCTTTTTGGCTCCCCTCATGTCATCTGTTTCTGTCACTGGTGGTACCATGTTGTCCCACTGGGCTGAAGTTTGTGCGTAATTACTTGAAAACCAGTCACTTTATATTTAAGTCAGACTGTTTAAAGTCACACAGTCAATAGCATGTGTCCAATCTGGAACATTTATGTAGCATAATTTGTATAATTTAAAGCACTTTATACAATTTTGGTTTTATTTCTAAATAGTTAGTTTTGCTAAAGGCAACTTCAATGAGAACATCTGTTTATTTACAAATGCGTAATGTGTTTGGTCATACAATTGGCACTAGTGATGCTGAAGTCATTTAAAAGAGTGTTAAGGAAACTTAATGAATTAGCTGAAATTCATTTTTTACTTCATTTTTACAGAAAATATATTTTCTGTCTCTCAGTTTGCAATTCACGTACAATAGAAACCTATGGGACAACTGTATTAGAGGGGGTTTTTAGGCATAAATATGAAGCTTACATGTGTGTTAAAGCATTGACATTAGTTTTTAGGTAAGTACAATACCCTTTATTGATATCTATCAGTGGTTATAAAGTGAAAGTTTACCAGGTTTACCACAATTGCATGGTGATGATATGAATAGTAAGTTAAAGCTGGTAACACTGTCCACAAAGCCTCAAATGTTGTCAAAAGAATATTTTACCTGGAATAACAATTACAGAAATAGACCATTCTGGTGAAGTTGGTCAGTCTCTGAAATTGGTCTGTATTCCACAACAGCATGTAAACGGTGGACGACATGTAGCGCTTGTGTAATATTACTAATGCAAAAAGTATGTGTTTGTTTGAGGTGATGATAGGCCACAAGATATCTGTGGGCACCTGGTTGTCCACACATACACACTGTAGCATTTTCACTATATGACTGTATTCCTAAGTGCTTTGTATGAGTGTGTGCGGTATGCGTGGTTAACATAGACAAAATACCATTAGCCGCCTACATTTCAGAATATAGCTCATGAAGACATGAAATACACATTTTTGGGACTTTAAACTTTCTTCCCAGTCCAGAAAGTCTTTGGAATTTAAGCTAAAAAAAGTCTTGTTCTAAAAACATTGAAATTCTTGTTTCAGAACCTGGAAATATTACTTACACATCACTTACACATCAGTAACACCAATCTAGTGTTCAGATAACTGGCCTGCCTCTTGGCTGTTATTAAAGGATGATGCACTTACAAAACTTATTGGAGCCAACAGCAAACCCACAGCCACCATACCTTCTCATTTTACACACAACACATGCAAAGAAGCCATTTACATAGGCAGGATGGCAAAAATGGTCTGTTTAATTTCAAGGTCATGAAACACTAAAATATGACTGGTTTTGGCTTAGATGTTTTTGCTAAAATTGTATATGGCCCACACAAGATCAACCACAATGGAAAAATACAGTACTAAAAAATATGATATGCCCCCCATAAATAATACCCGTATTAAGTTTGGAAAAAAATAAAAGCCGCAATATCTCTGTAACTATGACTTGCGAGTTGTGTAGAGATGATTATAGTTCCCTGTATCCGGCGTCTCAGTCAGTACAATTTTCCTGACCAACAAAAGACTTCAAACCCATTTTGACCACGACCCATTGCATTGACAGACTTAAGAACAGAGAGCGCAGGAAATCTCCTCCCGACTCCACTTAATGCACTCGATCTGTGTATACATGTGTGTTTTCTGGACTCATGTCGGGCCAAACCTTTCCATAATTGTTGTTGGTCGACTGTGCAGCGCCGTGGCATGCAGCGTGCACTGATGCACATATGTGCGCGCGCTCGTGGAGCGGTCTCGCGTATGCAATAACAAGCAGTTTGTGCGGTCTGAGCATAATTAATACCTTCGATGTGGTTACAGAAGAGGCGGAGCCACAGACTTTATTTTTTGCTAAATTTAATAAAGTAAAAACATGTTTAATGTGCATGTGTGTTCCTGGCTGGCACTGCACTCCGACCAGACAAGCTGTTTACCGTTAGTCTGTGGAGTTAGATGGCAGAGCAGCGAAATTTTTCAGCCCCCATTAAAAAGCCGCTGCAGACACCAACGCTTATGACGCACGCAGCGAAAGCCAGAGAAGGGGGAGCAAAAAAGGTTTAGGGATGTCAAACGTAGCGTCAGCATCGAGCCTCTTCTGACGAATGGCTGAACTCCAGTTTGAAGCTGGCCGGGGCGAGGGACTCCCCGCAATAATAACAGAAGAGTGTTTACAGTGGCCCGTCACGATGTTTCAAGAAAACCGAACGAGTATGAAGAGCAGCACAGCAGAATGTGAACTCTGTGTTCTCAACATTTAAGGATGAGTAAGACACTTATGAAAACTGTTACACAAAGTGTAGGTAGTTTAAACTTAAACTTTAATTCTATGGTGCGTGTGTGGAGGAGGATGGTTGCCTGTATGTACATTTCAGAGATAGATTTTGGATAGATGAATTAAAAGGTTGTGAATGCAGGAAGTAAAGAACTCGTACACATAATGATTATTCTTGTTTCTGACCTCTGACTTTGAGGTTTTGTAGCAGCATTTTTGGCATCCTGAAATCTCTCATATTCCAGATGTTTCCACAGAAAGATGCATTCTGTGTGAGAGCTTTTGGCTTCATGCACAAGCTTTGGAACACAACACCAAAATGTTTTAAGAAAACAGGCACAGCACACACTTTCAAAGACCTGCTTAAGTGTACCTTTTAATGCTTGTCTTCAGAAGAATGTTCTGGCTGCAATACAACTCAAGCTTCAACGCCAGCATCTGTGGCACGCTGGTGATTACACCAGAACATTATTTTGACTTGTCCCTGAGTTTGTGAAAAAGCATGTGTACAGTAAAATAGTAACAGTGGAATTCAGAGGGTTTTAAGCAGGCCTGTGAATTTCGCATTGCTGTTAAAACACTTGGAGTTTTTGGTCTAAAAAGGTTTATTATTTAACCTAGCCTGAGGTTTTGGAGCATTTGTTTTTTGGCCACAGCTGCCATTGGCTGCTTACTAGACATTGTTTTAATTTAAGAAAAATTAAGAATCAATTCTAGAATTCCTATGGGATTTTATTATTCACAAAAAGTTACAGTATGTTACATGTTTTTGTTGCTTTTGTAATATCATTGTGAAGGTATCACAGAAATGTTGCTGTATTTACTGACTACAGTTATGACATATAAAAAGTACATATTTTGTTAGTTGTAAATTTTTACATAGAAATACCTCACATGCTTTTTTGCATCACTGCACATCTTGTTTTAACAGTTCACTACAGACAAAGTTCAGTATTACAGTATCCTCATATTGTGAAATCTGAGATTAAAGTAAATTACTTGCACAAGTCAAAAGATCAGTTATGCAGAACTATAATATCTGTTTCTTCTACTCATTTGATGTATTACATATATTACTTGAAAGTATTACATGTAAACATTTCGATAGTGAGTTTGCAGCTGTAACACAACTATAAAAGTTCAACACAGGTGCTTTGTCACCTACTAAGAAGGAAAATTGCCAAATGACTTCATATATGAGTGTGTGTAATTGTGTAAGCTTTTGTGTGAGAGCTCTTCTCCCACAACTGGACCTTGGAATGTTGTCAGAGTAACGCTGCCAAATCAGCGATTAGTGAGGTTGTGTGAGAGACAGCCGTGAAGAGGGGTGAGGTTTGTAGACAGGTGTTTTCAAACACACACATGCACACACACACTGTTGGCTCTTCATCTGTTGTGTATTGTGGGACAGTACAGTTTTCCAGCTATGTGCAGTAGCAAGCAGAAACCCCTGTCACACATTGTTCTAACAAAACAGTGAAGCTATTAGTTTGCCATTATTTTAATGTCAGTCTCCAATCATTCTAAATGCTTCACTCTGATGAGTGCAAAGCTGAGCAGCATTTCCACTCTAATGGCCCATCACAGTAAGAGGCAGTGAGAAAGCTAGTCAAAGTGAAATTAAAGACATTTAAAATCCCTCTACATCTCTCATGTTCATTGGTGAGAATATTTGTCCATAACTACAAGTCCCCCAAGGGAGTTTTCTAAGAGAGCAAGTGAGAAAAAAAATTCACAGTATTGTAATAACAAACAAATATTGCAGAATGAAATCAAAAAGATAATTGTATAAAGTTTTCATTTTTGAACATAAATATAAAACAAAATCTTAAATATACTACATATGAATATATACATTGGTTGTGTGTCTATAGTCTGAAATGCTAGAATTGTTTAATATGCCCAGGAACTGTGTAAGTATAAAACAGTTTGGACATATCCATAACTCAAGTGCAAGAACTGCAGAATAAACAGCCAGCATGCAGAGGGACTCAGTCAGGCATTTTAAGTGTTTCATCACTGTTTCTAAAACTCAATGCAATTTTCCAATCTGACATCTGAGGCAGCGCTAAGATCTTGCTGATATAGCGACTGTGTTTTTTATTCAGCAGCCAAACCCATGCAAGCATGAAGGAATGATCTATCTGTTTAGATCTGTGTCTGTCTAATGCGGAATGTGTGCAACAGTGTGTCTGTGATCCATTAAACCTCCAGACGAGAGCGAGCGATAAACTCTATCACATCCACAGAGCAGCAGAACACCTTGTAAAGGTCTGAGATGAAAGACATAAAAGAGGTTTTACAATCTGCCCTATTATATCCACTAACTGAGTGTCCACACTTATGTCATTAACAGGATACTGAACTGAATCTCGGTATTTAATAGGTTTAGCTCTGCTTTGTTTAATGGAAAACAGAAAATGCTAAATAAACGTTTAATTAATAACACTATTTAACCAAAATTTTCATTGCTGTGAAATTTTTATTCTTAAAATAATGCTTTAAATTTCAGACACCGTAACTGATGCTGTGACAACATAAAAATTGGTTTAAACAAGTTTCTCTTGCAGCGTTGATTTCTAAGAAATGGACCATTTGTTTGCGTAATCATTTCAAACTTTCAGTAAATGTAGGATGGCATGACAGATCACTGAATCACTGCATAATAATAACTGAAGAAACTTTTTCAAAGTCTTCAGTAGCTAAACTTGTAGAGAAGAGTTCTAGCATTGCCAGTGTCACAGGTTTGACTCCCCTCAACTACACATACTGTACAGCTTGAATGTACTGTACATCACTTTAAATAAAAGCTCCTGCCAGATGCATAAATGTAAATGTAAAGGTTGAATAGAGTTTACCGCACACAGATGCTCTGTTGTTCTTCTGTGTAGGAGTGTGTTTGTGTGGAGCAGTAAAGCCTGTTAGTACAGAAGAAAGTTCCTCAGTGTTGCATATGCATGAGATACAGAAACATACTGTTCAGTTTGGAAGTAAAAGACTTTGACTTGGTTTGCTTTACAGTTCAGTGGCAGTTCATTAGATAACAGGAAGGTTCCAGCTTTAGCTACACTGACAGGAATGCTGTCTTTTCATAGCCACTCGTAAATGGTGTGTGATTCAAAGGGATCTATGTTGACTTATTTGCTGTGAAATTAGCAGTCATTATACAGAGCAGAATGCTTCCACATGCGGAACCTGCCTCTACATCCTGTGGAGGTAAACACTACAAACAACAGTGAGTTTGTGAGCACGAAGAGCTACTGAGAAACGTGAAGCTGGACAATTATTTGTGTGTATGTATGAGAAAGATGTTTGTGCAGAGGTAGCTATGGATGAAAGAAAACGGCACACACGCACAACATATAAATACTTAAATCTGTGAGTGTGTGAGTGTCACAGATTTGGCCACATTTATTATTTATGGCCACATATTGTTTATTTATTTTCTGGCCACATTTAAAAAAAATTATCAACAATTGCCATCCAATTAGAATCAAGCATTTAACAGCATTGTGGTATGTAAAAAAGGATTAGTTGTTTTCCAGGATATGGAGAGCAATGACTAAGATGATAAATAATGTCATCAAGACGTGCTTTTATTTTTTGAGTGAACCAATAAAAAAATCTGTACAAATCTGTTTGGCACCACTAGCTGCATGAATACACACTTTAATCTTCTTAAAAATGCATCCATTTTAATGACAATCCCTTCATTGTTTGCTGTAATCTTGCAATTGCATTAATTTTTTAGCACTTCCTGGAGTGTGATTAGCCATGTCCCTGATCCCCATCATTTTCAAACTCATGAAAGTGTGTAAACCTGTGCAGCTGGCCAAGCCAGTTTCAATGCAAACCCATTTGTCCACACCACATTGCACTGATCTGGGTTTATTTTGGAGCCGCTTTCAGTTTATTCATGATTTGTTCTGGATTGCATTTAGTACGCTTTGGATCTCAGTGGGGGCGTCTACGATGGAGGGGGTGTCCTTCACCCAGACAACTGTTGCCGAGGCAGTGGAGACCAGACCAGTGCCCATCAATAGATTTCATTCAGTCTGCATTTCCTGAAAAACAGAATGAGGGAAGAAAAGAATAGAGGGAAAGAAAAAGAATGAGAGAGGAAACAGTAAAAGTTTTGCGTTGGCATCTTCTTCCTGTGCTGTCTCTGCCAGCTGTCTTTAAAAATCCACTACACCACACAAAGCGCTGGTCTCGCTCTCTCTCTCTCTCTCTCTCTCTCACTTTCTCTCTCCTCTTTTTCCCTTTTGCCAGGCGGGCCAAAGCGTGATCAATCCACACATCTGTAACACACGCAGCACCTGCAGTCAAAGAAATCTGGACGCCCAACATGCTCATTGTAAATGCATAAATTTACACTACAGAGTCTTTCTGTCTGTTTCTGTGGCTTAAGCCAAGTGTTCATACACAACAGAGAAGACAAGAGCAGAATGCAGCAAAAACATAGAAAAAAATCATGTCCTATAACTGTATTCCCTGTGTCCAAACTATCAAATTAGATCCAAGCAGGTGTCTGTGAGCATGTGCATGTGTCTGCGGCATGGCCAATATTACACAATGCTGGAGAGAACTGCTGTTCTGTGTGGCTTCAAAATCACAGTTTTTTACAGTTTTAAATACCTGACATGCATCTCACACTTTTTCATGTTTCAAACATGCAGTACCTCAAGCTAAATGTGTGCTTAAAAAAGCAAACAGGGTAAGACGTGTAACATGTGAAAAATGTCCTGTTTTAAATAGATTGGTTTGCACATAAGTAAAATTGGATGCAAGCTACATGCCATGCAGGATAGCTCTTCAAATTTTCACTGTAAAATAACCAAAATACAGATTTTTCAACAAATACTTCTTTGAGACATTTTTACATAAAGACATGTAAAGATTGTCATTTAAATTGTAAAGATTGTCATTTACGGATAAGCAAATGACAATATGTCTGTGTGTGTGTGTGTGTGTGTGTGTACAACACCAAAGCACATCCACTCTGCCTTGTTTAAAGCAGCGTAACTCATCCTCTACTGCAGTGGTCTGAAATTACCTTTGAATAATTTCAGGCCTGATCTGCAATGGCTGTTAGCTTTCTCCACACTGACTGGAGCTGGTCCACAACCTCCCTGCTAAAACAGCATGTCTGTGATAGTTCATCCTCCCCATCAGGTTTGAAGAACACAAACACAACCGATGGGGGTGTACACACACACACACATACATTACACAACCATACCCACATGGATGCCTAAATCCTGCCATGAGCATTATCACTTGGTTTGCAGCACAGACTGCATTGAGCAATATCAGAGGGATAATGAGAGAGAGAGAGAGAGAGAGAGAGAGAGAGAGAAGAAAAAAGCTGTTGCCAAGCAAACAGACTTGCTTGGCAGGTGCCCTGAATGGATGTTTTTGGGTCTCAACCAAAAGACTCCCGTTAGCCTTTAATTCATCTTTTACTCCAGTATGTGTCACTGCATGTACGTTAATCAGAATTGAAAAAGTTGTATATGAAAAGGGCCAAAGTGATTTTGGAATTTGGGACTAAGTTTTTGGGAAAAATGTTTGTGTAAAATACATTACCCAGAGCTGATGTAACGGTTGTAATTGAATGTAAGAGGGAGTGGTTGGCTAGTGGGTTTTGGTGCAGGCTTTTAATGGTGAAGATCAAAACATTTACGCAAGCAAGTTTTACGCAAAAAGAAATACAAAAGAAAATGGAATAATCCAGTAACCAAAATACAGCATTACTGAAACATGAAGCAAATATGGTTACGACAAAACAAGAACCAAGAAACACCTGAAGAAACAAACAGCTAAACACAAGAGAGAATAAGAACTATATAAACTATAAACTGTTTATATATAAACACTACAAACAGGTGATAATCAAGAAAATCCAAGGTAACACATTGAAAACAGAAGGTACACACAGGAAGTGAATATAAAAGAAGATAAATAAAAGTTAGAAGTGGAATGTGTATGCCATAAACGTCATGTGACTAATCACTCTGAAGCAAATGATGTCATGAAAATGCCGCTTGGCTGACTGCACCACAAGAACACACACAGTCTTAAGTCTGTCACTAGTAACTATCCTGATCTGTGACACATTTAATCTGAATTCAATCCAACCATTAAAATACAATCAATTGCCCCAATACAGTCTAGTAATAGTATCTTCTAATAGAAGATAAAGACCATGAAGTTCCTATATGTGTTTTTAACAGCAGTATATATGTATTAACATAGGTATTTTGGACTGCTTTGGATTGCCAGTTTGGAATTGTGGCTCAGTGGTAGAGACAGGTGAGAGGTGTGTTATTGCATCTGCTCACTCAGCCCATACCATCTTCTGCCCAAAAGACCTCTGGGAATTTCTGCCCTAAAAATACAGGACTAATGGGGGTGTCATTACTGTGTGCATGTGTGTAAGACCCTTAAAGATGGATGTTATCACCACTAACATTAAGAGCATGTTAAATGACCTTGGGCAGAATTAACCAGCCGGAAGATGGAATGTGACATAATCAATTTATAATATTGTTTTTCAAGTAAAACTTATGAAAGCCATTTTTTTAAAACTTCAAGCTGGAAAGAAGGTCAGAGGAAAAAATCTGCTGTGGACTCACCCTTTATTATACCTCTCACCCTGATATCACACAAATATCACACCCTGTGTTTTTGTCTTAAAACCATTTCCTGTAACTGTTACCCACTGTGCACTGCTCTGGGTTTGTGTGAGTGACTGATGTGTTCTGTGGGTCTCAGTGGTGCTGGCCAGCACACTGATCTTTCTGCAGGACTCATCATTAAACCAGTCAACCCAGAATACTTCTATACTTAGCAACACAACTCAAACACTCATGAGTACTGCTATGCAAAACAACACAAGGCAACTATACAAGCTCTGTGTGCTGCTCTCCTGCCTATAATGCATTATTATACTGCAATTAAAATTGTATAAAAGCATTGCTTTTATTCTTTAATTCATTATACTTTCATACTTAACAAAGACAACCTTAGAATGTTGCCACAAGTTCAGGGAAAAAAATAATATTCCTAAATACAAAGAATAAACTGAGATAAATATTGACATATTGACTTAATATTTGATAAGATAACATTGACATTTAACAGGACAAGAGCTATTTGTGTGGTGCAGACATTGTTGCCAACAAAGAGGGTTTCAATATCACTTAATGTCACTTTCCACTATAGTCAGGATACTGCTTAGAAGTTGTCTACATAGACAGTATAATTCAAAGTGCTTAAGCATAATAGTTTAAAATGTATTTTTGAAACATAAATTTGCGTATTATGTAGAATTATAAAAGCAAATAATACTGCTACCACAATAATACCACTAAAACATATTAGTAGTCTAACATAATGAGAACAACCAATCATAACACAGTCTAAACACACAAAGTAAGATTTAGGACACATACACAGAAAGAAAACCATAAAGTAGATCATAAAGAAAAACAAGATGAATAAATATGAGGAAATAAAAGCAAGAAGAAACAGCATTCACGATGCAATCTAATTGCATGAAACCTATAGGCAGAAGTTCTGTGGGCAGCTGCTGCTCAAATCACACACAGCCATTGGCTAATCTGACATAACTTTGATCCAAAAATGAAAGCCGAGCTTTATAAGAAAGACACCATAAGAACTGTAATATTAACATTCACATGCTTGCATGCGGATTTGAACAAACAAAGAGCAGCAAATGAGGTGTTGAAGATGCTAAATAGGACAGATCAGTCTAAACTGTGTGGTGACAAATATTTACATAATTTCTGCAAGTTTATCGACAGAGGTTTAGAAAGCACATTCAGGACTCTATTACACTTCTGCTCTGTTTCTAGCCTCTTCATAATAAAAAGTGCTTTCTGTACAAACACAAGCTGGTGTTCTTGTTTTTCTACTGTTGTGGGAATCAAATCTACATTTAAGCATTTACCAGATGCTTTATCTAAAGCGACTTACAATATGAGTAAAACCAAGGAAGCCATAAATCATAAACAGAAGTTGTACGTAATTACCACATTTTACAATGTTTCAATGTGTGTGTGTGAGAGAGAGAGATCCATCCAGCTTATCACAACCAACCACTGATGAACTGAGCCCATATGACCAACACATCTTTTCTTTTTACTATATAACTAACACTATCATGTCAACAATTATACAAGCTTCAGAACAGCTGGATGTGAGAGTAACCATTGCAAACTCAAAGAGCAAAGTATCAGCATATGTGGAGTATGGATGATGTACAGACTGATGATGATGTAGATGAAAAGACTGAACAGTTTGGAGTTTGTTTTTGTGTTATATAAGGCATATCAGAGTATGGTAGAAGGTAGATGGAAATGGAGCGTTTCTGATGAGAGAGATAAACAGAGGGGGGAGGGGGGAGAGAGAGAATGGAGGCCTCTACACTCAGCTGTTAGCGTAATGATAAAACTAATGAGACAGCTGACTGGTATCAGCTGTTGTTGTTCTAAATACACACACACACACACATACACACACACACACACACACTCGTTCCCATAAACCCATGGATCAACACCGTTCAGTTTCTGACTGTTGGTACTAATTGCTTCTATTGTAGCATTGGTGTGAGAGGAGCACAGTTCTGTCGTGGCACTTCCTGTCCACAGTAATGTGGAGAATGAGGACCCATCTGATTTCCCTTCACATGACCACAACATAAATCAATCAGCCCATTCACTCCCACTTGATCTAAAATACACTGAATGTTTAAAAAATCTAACAAATAATGGATGTGCTCTTACAACTGCTAGTTCAACCATCTAATACAGACAAACAATCAATGCTACTAAACCTTTGGATGTTGAGAAGGTTTCAGAGTAGCTATTTTTTTGAGTAGGTTTAAAAACTAAGTTTGTTATCTCCCAACATCCATTCATATAGTTAGCTGTTAGCTAAATTTGCTGTAAACCACAGCTTTATGGGGCTTATTGATTTTATAACGTTATAAGTAATTTTATAAGTATATATATTTTTATAAGTATATATTATAATAATTTTTTATTATTATTGTAAAACAAAAAATGTAACATTTTTGTTAAACAAAAATGTTAAACAAAAAATGCTCTTCTACCAAAACAGCAACTCTTCTTAAAAAGCAACACATAGAAGTGTTGGTGCAGTTAAACTGATGCAATGAGGTCACAGGTGTGATCCATTTACAATGGCTTTACAGCTCCACCAATCATAATTAAGTGCTGGAACCATCCATTTTAAAATTAAAATTTTCCTGTTTCTTGGCTTTTATTTTTTGATCACTGTTTCTTACTGTGCTGTTTAAAAGACATAAGCCCTGATTAAAGACATGATTGTGAGGGCAATGCTGGGACATCAGAAGGAAATGTGAATTTATAAGAACAGAAGTAGACATAGATGTAGGACCCTCATGAAAAGCAGGAAGCAGCCCCCTGACATCCAAAATCAGTGCAGCCAGCAGCTCTTTAACTCCACCAAGAGACTCCGCCTCCTCAACGGCATATACCCCCCCACACGCTTCTCTCTCTCTATGAAGCTGTCAATCTCTCTAAGATGGTTTAGAGGATCCCCTGCGATAATTCCACATTCACAAAAGCAGCCTGTGGACAATAGGGCTTTTTATCCCAGTGTGTGGGTAGATTTATTTAGCTTGCGGTCAAGCGTTTGATGATAGGTTTGGATATCATGAGGAGGGGCACTATGCATGGGCTAAAAACACATAACAATAATGGAAACATTGATGAATATGGGTGGAGAAATGGGGAAAAAAGTGTCCAATAGTTCCAGACAAAAGTACACAGCTCATGATGACCTATCATTGAAGGCTCTGACAGCAGGGACACGCCCCTTGAGGAAGGTGATGGAGACGTCGCTAGAGCTGTCACTCTAAATGACACTCACATACACCCAAACACAAGCAAGCACACGCATTGTATGCAGACCCCCTGCAGAAGACCCCCATCCAAATGAAAGCAAGTAAAAGAAGCTGTTGGCCTTAATATTCCTTTAACGTCAGAATGTATTTTCTGCTCTTTAAAAGCTCATGGGTAAAGAGGCAGCGCATACGTTACTGAGGCACTCAGTCTGACACCTCAAAAGCTTAAAATTACAGCTGGAGAGGGACACTGTGACCTCAAACACACATTAGCAGAATAAAAAATAAATACATAATACCCACAGTAATATATAGATTGTTTTTCCCTCATGGCTGATTACAAACATGAACGAACACTATTAAAAATACATCAACCTGTAACATCAACATTTCTGTTGCACAAAAGGTTCTTTGAAGTGGAAAAGGGTTTCAGAGTATAGGTAAGAAAGAAATGTGAATAAAAGGTAAGGAATGTAAGAAAGAAATGTTTTTTCTCAAAACTTTCAACTAGAAGATCCTTTGAAACACAAAAAATAGTTCTTCTATGCCACCCCCATTAAAAACCGTTTTTAATACTTTTATTTTAAGAGTGTCCTATAAATACCCAGCTGTAGCCTATGTCACTAAAGGCAAAACTCCAAGCCTAAATCATTTTTTAAAGAATAATGATGGACACCATGGGAACTGACATATTAAAGTGACTTTAATCACTCCTCTGGCTCTTAAGTAATTTGAGGCCCCTGCTTTGTATGCAATTAACTTGGTGTAAGGAGTTTTGTTACCTTCTGTAAATTCATCTTCTGATTTAATGGAAATCCACAGGGCTTTGTGCACCTGAAGTTACCGTCTTCCAATGTAGAACATTTCCAAATAACTGACCTGATAGACTGCTCTGTGTTGTTATCAGTGTGAGCTCAAACTAATGAGAATAAATGTACATGCAGTCCAGTTTCTCCTATATTCCAGCATAGCCATCTGTCCCAATCAATGTGTGAGTGGGCCGGGACTAGAGTTAGCAGTGCTGTTGGCAGCTGTTAAACTACACCAGGTACACAGGGAGAGTTTTTAAATGGCATCTATTGATTTGTGGCCAGTGATGGACATCTGCACATTTTAGAGTTGTGCTTTAAGACTGATATATATTAACAAGTCAGACACTCACAGACACTGAGTCTAAATCAAGTCTGAAGTTTTCTATCACGGTTGAAAATCGCTAGTCTTAAATCTCAAATCCCTTTAAGCAATAGGCAGTAGTTTTCTATTGTGTGCCACAGAGCAGTTTAACTAATGCTGTTGTCAGGCTATAAGATTTAGTTTTTCATGTATTATTGGTAGAGATATGCTAGGAAAAACAAAGTGATATAGAATGATTGTAAGAATTATTGTTATATAAATAGTGTTGAGTGAAATAGCATCCTTTCTATCACTCCCTCTATATTGTCAATAGTATAACACTTGATGTTTGCTCCTCAGAGTCTATCATCACTAACCTATTCTGTTGGTATAAAAAGGCCAACAGAATATGGTGTGTGGAATTTGCATGCCAATCTTTGCTCTGTACATAATGGGTATAAAAGGACAGTGTGTCACAATCATTCAGTTTTTGTTCGTCTCATTTAGTTTTTGAGTCTATGAAGCTTTGGAAAAAGAAGACATGACCTGCTCTAGTGCCTTTTTCCTGAAGTGCAGGAAAAGCTCGCAATGTTGTGAATTGTGAAAGAGTCTGAATGTGTGATACAGGTCACCATGACCTGAGGTGACCTGCTAAGAAACATTAAAGGGAACATCAGATGCCCAAGTTAGTATGATTCTTTAGGGTCTTCATAAAATGAAGGTAAAATGAAAATGATAAAATGAATGTCTGTAAAATACTTTGGTTAAAATTTCTTAATGGTCATGGTAAAAACACCCTTTTACCTGCAAATTAAAAAAAGCTGGCTGGGTGACACATTTTCTGACTTTCAGACAATCACAACCGTCAATTACAAACTGGGTGCATGTGGTCTTTTCAGTTTTTTTTGGGCTGGAAGACACACCAGAAACCTAACTAAAAGATAATAGATTAATAAAATAGATTCATCTATCTGAAGCAGACCTTAGACATCATCAAAAGACTGAAATATACACCATAAAAGAAGCATATGTACCATGAAAAGACATGTTTACACAGACATGCTAATGAAGCGTAAATGTATTTACACTGGAATCATAAATGCAGGAAACAGTGGATCACAGGCTTGAAAGCTGATTCTCATGGCTAGCCGTCAAGAAAAAAAAAATTCAGCTGATTTACGCAAGTTGGTAGACTGACAGATTTGCACATTTTAAGTGAAATGCAAAAAAAAAATTGAAAAGAAAAAAATTAAAATAAGTAAATAAAGTAAAAAATGGATAAGATTTGGTTTTCAATGGCACTAAATTTTGAGTTGGGGCCCCATCAGGGTGGCATAATTTTTATCACAAATATATAACATAAAACATCAGTGCAAACATTTCCTTGATCCTTTCTTTTGAAAAGGAGTCTATCTCAGACAAAACCACTTCTTATTCTGCAAAGAAATTACTGCATACAAAAAATGCAATACATCACTGTATCAAAGCTCTAAAAATATCCACCCTCAACGCCCACAACCAAACTATAGATGAAAAGCAACGTCACATCCACATAACATCCAAGGAAGAATATGCTGGTGTGTGTGTACGTGTGTATGTGCCTTCATGACAACTCACAAGTGTTAAAGACGTTTTAAAACGGCTCTGAATTTAGAATGTGATTTGAAGGGCTCTCAATTTAGAATGAAGATGGCAAAAAGCTCATAACACCAGTTTGGTCTGTCACAGTTCTGTAAATAACATCTGTGAGACTCCTGAAGCTCTGTCATCAGTTTTATAGTTTTTATCATCACAATTAACACTTTGACTGTCAGACTTGTGAGCTACTGGATTACTGAAGTGCGACAGACTACACAACAGGTTTAAACCCTGTAAACACATGGGAACAAGGGATGCAGACAGGAACTGGGTGAGAAACAGGGAGCCGTTGATCAGAAAATTTATTACCATGGCTTTACATTCATGGCAAACAGAGTCCTAGTTTTCCTAAACGTGTGACTATGTGTGTAGGACTGGATTGTCAGAGAGCTGTAATGAGTCTCACGGGAATGACCAGCTGTCTTCCAGCCAGGAAATCCACTTTACACCAGTTACTTTCCACCTCTCGAACTCCCTCTCTTTTCTTTTCTGTTTTGCGTCTTCACGTCCCTCAGAGCTGTGCCAATGGTTCAGCCTTCTTAAAGAACAGCTTCCCTAACACCTGCTTAACAGTGCCCTGACACACACATCCATGATTGCTGTTTAACAACACTACACACCAAAGAACCGACCCAATCATGCTTGAACCAGCCAGTATGGTCTTACCACATGTTTTATCATTGCAAATCAGAGAGTGGTAAGGGAACTATTTTAAACCCTGACACTTTGTTCACCTTTAACCAAAAAATGTATGATTTGTAGCTTTAAGGTACTAGGGAACACCAACATTGTTTTTGAAAGCATAATACTGTCTCATAACACACAAGACTCGACTTCCATTAACCCGAACCCACTGAATGCTTAAGCTGCACATTAAACAAGACAACCACACAGGAGGCAGCAGAGGAACAGGTTAAGGCAATGGAGAGGGTCAATATTTACTATTCCAGCCATTTAGTAATACAGGCCTGATGTTTTGGTGCTTTAATCAGACTCTACTGGGCCAGAGGGCACTGAGGCAGTTTACAGTACTGACAGTACATGCCAGCAGTTAGAGAATTATACACGGCTGTCATCAGCTCCTCATCGTGTCACACATGATCCTGTGTGTGTTTGCGAGCAGTATGTTTAACCCGCATGCATTGCTTCACACACACCTGATGGATTGCATGTGTAAAGCAGATCCGGCTGGGGGCCCTGGCCTCTGGCCTACACAGCAAACCTCACATACATTTCACAGTGAGCAAACGATCCCATTCTACCATTTCAAAGTAAAGTCAAGGCAAACCTCAAAATATCAAAAACACTTCATGAAGTCTTTTTTCCTACCCAGACTATCAGCGTTTTTCTTCTGTTCTTATAACTAACAGATATCATCTTTATCGGCCTATAAGCATTACCCATACTTGCCACAAAGGTAGGTATAGCACATTTCCCAGTCTCCTTGCAAGGGTTCTGGTGACTGCAGGCACCATGGCGATGTAGAGTTACTGAGGGGAACAGGCAGTGAAGAAGTTTGTAGAAGAGTCTGAGGAACAATATTATTGCAGGCAGACTGAGAGCTCAAAGAGGGAGAAGAGTTTGCATGACTGCAGTGTGTGGTTCACTGTGCCATCCAATAATATCTTTACATTTGGAAAACATTCATCAGTCATACCAGGAATGATAAAGAGAGAGACATAGAAAATTTAAGAGACTGAAATGAATAAGGATGTTTCTCTTAAAATACTTTGGTGAGTTTAAGTCTGTCATACAACAGTGTCACCTTGGTGTTAGTTGTATAAAACTCTCCCCTGTTTTAATGTCAGGGTCAAAATATGGCTGTCAAAATAAAAATTGATTGAGACGCATATATAAGAATGAATAAACTCTGTTTACCCCCAGTGTGGGGGGGTTAAAAGATATTAGGAGATCAGCAGTACAGATTATCATACACTGTCCCCTAGTGGTTAGATTTTTGTAAGCTTTCAAAAGTCTCAGCTTTGAACATGTTTGTGGCTGATCTGTCGTTCTGTAAATGAGGTATAGTATATACCAAAAAGTCTATACTTATTGGCGAAAAGTTAGCAGTCGGTTAGCATTTCCATTCTGTTGAGTGCATTGTTGAGTGTCGAGCTACAAAATATTGGGTGGGTGTGATGGCTAACTGCACCATGCTAACCAGCCACACCTTTGGTACACCCTCACCCTCTTAGTACACACTAACCTTCCTCATTCAACCCAGACTGACCCAAATAGTTAGCTGTACAGGCGTAAACACCAGCATGTCAACTGCTGTTCAAACAGAAGCAAAAACAAAAAACAGATACACTTGTTGTGCCCTGATGAAGCCTCGCTGCCCGACAGTGGAGTGTGTGCCAAGCGAAATGGAAGAACCAGAGGGTTTATTCTTGACGTCAGCAACATCTTAGTGTCATAATCCCAGTGTAAATGTTTGCTCCAGAAGCATTCTCCAACCCTCATTCCACCGTCTACACATGCCATACACTTTTCCACTGTGATGCAAAAAAAAAAATAGAGACAGGAGAGAACTTCTATTTTCCCCATTAAAACACCAAAGACTGAATTTCGAAAAAAAAATCTGATGTTTAATTCCATTTCAGGTCAATGCATAAACTCACTAAACTTACTGAAAAACACAGATTTGCACTATTGTGTTGATATTTATTGTATGAACAAAAAAGCAACAATCTGTGGAGGCATCTGTGTGGAATGTGCACAACAATATTAATAAATGTCCATTTAATTGAGCAAAATACCAGCAAAAAAATTCATCTATACCCCAACTGCAATAAGGCTTTCAGTCATTATCTTATACAATCTAATATACATTTAACAGTCAAAACATACCAACAATGAGAACAGTCCAGCACCAGTTGCCAATAAAAGTCAGTTGAGTCAAAACGAACTCCAAAAATGAACAGATAAATTCCTGGCTAACAAGATAGACTTGGATAGGATAGCCAGCATACAGAATTTAAACCTTGGTGTTTAAATTGACACAGAGACATTATTGTTCATGAATAAATCACTTTCAGTGATTTCAAGTTCAAATTTCAGTGCAAAGTGCTGTATAAACATACTGCCAATTACTTAGCACAAAACACCGAGACAAGAAAATGACAGAAAAAAGAATTACACAGAGCAATGGTGCTGTTGTACCATTGTACAACATGTGCAGTAAATTTTAGCAGCAAGCTACTTCTTAGTTTGAGCAAGTTCTTCATATCTGCTCAAATTTAGAAAAACTAAATGGAAAGGAAGAGAGTACAATAGGAAAATATCTTCTATTATAATTATGCACTCTAGTCAATGCAAAGGAACATAAAGCATGCACCCTATAGATTTGTTTAGCAACATTATGGATATTAAATCACCTAAAACAGCATACTATACAATATATACAGTGCATTATATACATAATCTCCCACCACTAATCACACCTGAAACACAAATACTCTATACTCACAGCCAGTCAGAGAGGTTTGGTATTACATGGTATTACGACACAGAACTGTTGAATTTGTGTCAACAAAACTGAAAGTCTACAGGAGAGGAATTTCTTTTTACCGGCCTGCATGGCTTTACTTATAGAACACAATGATTTACTGTGACTCTCCCTCTAGTTATTTAACCCACTTCAAGTTCTCACATGTTATTATTGTAGCCACCACAATTTTAAGTTATATTTTAGTCTGGGTGTCAGACTGTTTGAGTTTAGAACACGATAAAGTGACTGTCTGGGTAGCCGGGCAGGTATTTGTCTCATTTTTGCTGTCAAACAGTGCTACCATGTAATTGTTGTGGCTTTCTGTTGAGAGTTTAACTAGGACCTAATGCCCACATTCCGAATGGATGCAAGAACACGTGTAACGTCAGTTTTTGCCATGTGTAGGACCACAGCACCCTCTAGAGATTGCTGCAAACATAAAATGATAAAAATGCAAACCAATCAGGTCAAATGTTCCAAATTTATAATGCAATTGTAATTTTTTTAGTTATATCCAGATTACAACATCAATCCAAACAAAAGTCAAGTTCAGTTTAAATGTGCCTAAAAACTTTACAAAGACTCACATTGGTAGACAAAATACTTAAACAGCAGGTGTGTTTGTAAAAAAAAAGTTGCCAGTCCAATAATAGTGCAACAGAGAAGTGTAAATCAGAGAAGATAAGCGGAATCTGGTTTCATGGGTGATGAGTACAACAGTGGAGCAAAAAATATAATACATGTGAAAGAATATAGTGACTGAATATGAAGCATGGGCCATGCATACATTTGTATTTAAGGAAAATAAAACATTCCATAACTTTTTTAGAGATCAGCTTGATTTTATTCAAAACTTTTGAACCATTTGTTATGTGCAAATTATATTTACAGACTGTATATCAATGATAATTTTTTTTATATTATTTTGCACCATATTGATTAATTAAATTAATAACATTTTCTCACATTACTCTCAATTTATCCATTGAAGTTTTAGGGGAGCACTAATAACAAGTTTGATCCACTTAGCTCAGTTATATAACTTAAGTCTTAAATCAGCCAATTCATGTGATATTAATAATTGTCCCATAGCCACAATTTTTAATCGCTTCCATCTGTGATCACATTCTTTACGAATGAAACTAAAAGCTCATTTTAAATTTATGTAACAAAACATTGTAATCAATTAAAGGTATCTTAACACTTTGTCCCATCTTCTCCGAAAATATCTCTTGTTGTGCAAACACAGATATAACAGATCTTCCTGAGTCTAGATCAACACTCCAAAAAAAAAATAAATCACAAAAGAAATAAAGCACAAAATAATTTATAGTGCAATTATTACGCCTCTTTTAAAACACAAACATCATATAATACTATATAATACTATGAGCGAAAATAGTTCTACAATCTACATGCAATTGAGAAGCAGATATACATACAGGACTAATTAAGTTAAGAGACACACATTGTGAAGGCACCTGGAATCACACAGTTAGATCTGTGTTTCATCTGTCTGAGACACAGCACAGAAACAGAACTCTGAGGTTAGACATGCTGGTCTCTCTGTGTGACATGTTTAGGGTTAAGAGTGATGTATTTGCTGCCTCATGCACCATGTGAAACTACGCTACCAGACTCGAGCCATCACAACAGTGAGCTTTGTGTGCTGATCGACAAATTCCAGTTGATGTAGCGCGTGTGAACACAATACCACTACTAACTTTTTCTCTCCATGTACGGACTACGTGTTATTCAGGTCACCTACTGAGTGAATCCAGATTACCTTCTTACTGCTGTGGACATAGAAGTTTCTTCTATTTATTCAAAAAACAAACACTTTTTTTAATGTACCCAGGTAAACATTTACAAACACAGGCCATCTTTCATTAAGCCAGCTAATACAGGCCCATAGCACAGTCATTTGCTCTTTACGTCCAAGGTGAAGATTAGAAACAATTAAATATTTCTATTAAAGCTGTAAAATATCTGGATTTATGTTTTTAGGGGACAAAGAATATTTGTTTACTAAGGCCACAAATTTTATATATATTGCTAAAATCAATCCAAGATAACAGCTTATTTAAAATATACATCACAAACTAAGAATCTGATTTGTCGATTTGCCAGCCACTGTCTTCAAATCAGTACCTAAGTTTTGCCTTAAAAAAATAAAATTAGTTTTGTAGCATACAAGGTGCAGGGCTTAGTGGCATAAACATGTATATACAAGACAAACTAAAACAACCTCTACAACAGAAAGTCTTTGGTTTTTAGGTAAACATAAGAGTGATAGCAATGTCTTCTTAGCAACCTTGAAACTGAACTGAGAGAAAAACATAGAGAAAACTAAATGACTAGTGGAATGATGGCAACAGGCAATGTGCAACAAGGAGAAATGACCTCATGTCACAGGAAATGACAACACAGACAAATGAGTAAAATGATGAGTTTGTTTTTCTGTTATTATCTTTAAATAATTTTTTAAAATGTTTCATTTCTGGGCTACTGGCGACAACAAACAGAAATTTAAAATACTCCCCCGTCCTCTATTGCTCAGACAAATAGGTAGCTTCGCCCTATCACATGTGATTGGTGAGGCCAATACTATTAAGTCCACCCCAGTCAGGCTGCTGAAACAAACCATTTTGTTTTAATTCTTTTTGACATTACTAATTGTGCAAAATTCTGCCCTTTACTAGGGGTTTTTCAAAAAGCAAATCAACAAATAATTTATCAAAATTCATCTCTGAATTAATTCTACAAATAAATAAACTTCAATTCAGCCATTACACAACAATCTTATTTGAACAAAGCAAAATTTGTTTTACGCTCTCTGTTTTAGATCTAGTTTTGTATTTTAGCTGCCTGCTCTTTCTCAGCCTTGTCCTTGGCTTTCTCCTTCTCCACCAACTTCTCCTCCTTCTGTAGCATCACCATGATCTCTGCTACCTGGCTGGTGGAGATATCGATGTCCTCCTTATCGATCAGCTCTACCACCTAACACACATACAAATTAGATAGATGTCAAACAAAAAGTCAAACAAAGACCACATAAACAATTCTAACAAATAAAAACAAGCTGGAACCATGGAAGAACCAAGGTTATGAGCTCAAACTGGCATTTAAACTGTTACCTTCATGACATCATCAATGTCTATCTTGCCGTCCTTGTTTTCGTCGAGCGCTTCTGTGATGCTGAGCAGCTTGTGTTCTGGAATGTTCTGGATCTGCTTCATGACTGTGATGAGCTCATTGATACTCACAAGGTTTTCCCTGAAAGACAGAAAGATGCTGCATACAGGAAACGGTTACTTGATAACACAATGGGTATGATGTGGAGGAGGAGGAGTTAACTGATCCGACCAATCACATGCCAAGACAGTCGTTCAGGGTTCCCAGAACACACTTTAGTGATAGAGCTTTTACTAATTGTAATGGGCAAGTTATTTTCAAATCTTTAGAAATTTCTGACTGCACTGAACAGATGTTATTTATCATTATCTGTAGTTTCACAGATAATGAAAAGAAAGTCATGATAGCACATGTTAATGAAATAGCTGATGATGTTAATGAAATAGCTAATGAAACATTTATTAAATAAACAGGACTAGTAAATCAAAGGACAAGCAAATTTACCAAATAATTAGAAAAATCACACACAAATCACACACAAGGCTGGACTTAAAATAGATTTTGATTAGAAAAAAGGCAAAAGGTCACTCCTGTCCTTACCTTCGCAAATCACTATGTTTCTCAAAGAACAATCTAAAAAACAACAAGAAATTATTTTTAATTTGACTGGGAACCCTCTTCTTTTGGTCAGCATTTTCACCCTGTGAGGTTATTCGTCCAGCACCATTGTACAGTACATGGCATAAAATTCCCATCATGCAACACTCAAACCACTGTGATCCCACACAGACACACAGATGCAAAAACACAAAAGAAAAAACACACAAACAAATTCCGAATGAACACTGAAACGTATGCAAATGAAGGTCTCTTTAGCCTCTTACCCTATTAGTGGGGTGGTTTAAGTCTCTTACACTATTGGTGGGGTGGTTTAGTCTCTTACCCTATTGGTGGGGTGGTTTCGCTGTCCATCTGACCATCCAGCACCTCCTTGTCCTTCTCCAGCTCGTTGATGATCTTATCGATTCTGCCAATCATGCGGTTGACTCGCTTTGACAGATGTTTGCTGGCTTTAGACTCCTCCACCTCTTTCTCCTGCCCCGTCTTAGACAGTTCTCTCTTGATCTCCTCCAGATCCTGTTCCAGGAGAAACATGTCACATATGGATCTCAGAATGACAGAATCTGATGGTGACTGTAAGGTTTTATGATATTTAACACTTTCTCATTACCTAGCATATTATATGCAAAGACACACACACCTCACTATACTCCTGCACATCATCTTTCAGCTCCTCCAGCTCCTCCTTCTCCTTGGTGAGGAGTTTCTTCTGCTCTTTCAGCTTGGTGCAGGCATCACTCAACATGTCAATCTCCTCCTTGGTGATTTCCTCTCCCTGAAAGGTCAAAACCACAAACATCAACTCATCCAGCTGACTCCTGTGGAACATACAATGCAAGACATAAGCAGAGCAGCTTTGGGGAACCTGTGAAACCGACGTTCAATAAGTTCAAGCAAAGTTAATTATATTTATGTAAATTACTTTAAAACATCTGGCAGCTATGAGAATCTCAGTCGTATAAAATTATTTAATTTAAACATTTAGTTTAATATTACTATAAGTATAACTTATAGTAATAAAAATACTCTGAAGACAATAATAAATAGCAAAATATATTTCATGTGAAATAGATAGCTTTTGGTAGTAGCTCCCCAACACTGATGCAGAGACATAAATTGTTTGACTACCTTAAACAAGACAATCATACAGACACAGGTTAGTATGGAAAATGGATCTGAACACAAAGTAATAAAAAAAGAACAAAAAACAACAGAAACACATTGCAAGGGACATTCAGTGGATCTCTGAGCCACAAAAAACAGCTAGCAAATCTTACAGACACATATCTGCCTTATAAATAGACAGATGGTTGAGGAGTCAATGCAGGCAAGGCCACACTAAAATCATCTGCTCTTTCAAATCACCATTATCACACAATTGTGTGTTTTGTTTTTGGGGGGTTTAAAGTATAGTTAGTAAGTAAAAGAGCAGAGGATCAGTGTGGTCGTCTTCAGACAGGGGGCAGTTCAGCATCTAACCTGAATGCGCAGATATCTCTGCCACTGCTCGAACTGGAGAAATAAATCAACATGATGCAAAACAGCTGAGAAAACACCAGTAATATGTCAAGAGACTAACACAGTAGTTACATCCAAGGCATTATTAAAAGGAGATAGACAACTTGGAAAATGAATGAAAGCTTTAGCAATGCTCATTATGAAGGCTGTAAGAAGTCCCACCTTAAAAAAATAGACCAATGACCTTGTTAGTAAAGTTAGTGACATGTTACTTATGGATACTTATAAGAATGTACATGTGGACATTTCCTTACAGAAACAACTTTTGTGTCATTGTGTTACCTTAATGCCCTCCAGTACTGGTGCAGTATCTCGTAGTGTTTCTGAATGGATGGCCAAATCCACACTGGACAGAGCATGTTCTGCATCCACCCTCCTGTCTGCATCCAGCTCCACCACCTCTGCCTCCTGGAAACATACATACAACCTCTCATGAACAGTCCAAATACAGATCTGAGGCTGAAGGAAGGAAACAGAGAAGGTAGTGACCCGTGCGGCCTGTTCCTTGGCTTTCTCCTCAGCGTCGGCCAGCCGCTCCAGCTCCTTCTCTCTGTGCTCCTCTCGGATGGCCGCCTCCTCCTGCAGTGTGGCCTCCAGCTTGGTCTTGTTATCCACTTTGGAGAAATCCAGCTCTGCCACCTTCACCTGTGCTTCTTTAGCCTGTGAGCACACACACAACACAGCCAACACGGTTTCATTTCAGACAGATGTTTGTGTCTTTAAGTTTTATACTAAATAACAACAGCAAAGTATGATAATAATAATAATTCACATGTAAATCAATATATGCACACCAATATAACAAAAATAAATTTAACTAATAAAAAACAAAAATAACTGACAATATTTTCCTAAGTATCTTTTATGATAACATTTTTTAATTTCCCCATGAAGAATTTCATCATAGTTGTTGTCAAAGATATTAATAATGCATATATGCAATATCAAGGGTGTGTGGATTCTTCTCCACACTGTGTAGTGAGTAAACTGCAGTAAGTTCTCACCACTATCTCAGGCAGGTTCTGTAGTGTGGTTTTCAGCTGGTCTGCGGGGGAGAGTGTGTCAGGCAGGAACATGGCTCGTGACAGCAGTAGCAGAGACGTGGGGATTTGTTGATTCAGATGGAGCTCCAACCACTAACACACACACAATCAGTAATATCAAATGTCTAATAAGAGAAGAACATTGAGTGTAGATCAGGTAAGGTGTTGGGTGTTACCTGTTTAAGCTGCTCTCTAAGCCGTTCCTCCGTCACACCCAGAGATCTCATTCCTCTCACACGACAAGCCGCCTGCAGCTCGTTGGCATTCAAACTGTCCACTCCCTCCTCCGATATCATCTGTCAATCACACAATACAAACCAATCAATTCTGTCTATATTTACTCACGGTCATGTTTATAAACAACAAACGCACCATTTCAAATATTCATTTGACTCTATCAGCACAACATTATTTTATAAGTATGGACTGGCTGGTTCAACCTTGTCATCTGCACGGATGGCACGAAGTTTCATGATGAGCTGGAAGCGCAGGAAGTTGTTGGTGCCGATGGACTGAAGCTCCAGCAGCTTGCAAAGGGCCACCAGCTGCGGCCGTGTCAGATTATCTAAAGTCAGTTCATCCTCAAACAGCTTAGAAAAACGTATGATCTGCTCATTGCTTGGTCTCTCTCCTGAGTCACGGATCTAGGAGACAAAGGAAGGGATTGACAGAAGCTCCCACAACATCTTTAGCATTTGTAAGCACAGTTTTATCAAAGCAGATCGGAACCATCACCACCAGATGGCGATCAAGAGCTGCGTTTGGGGTTTTGGTGGGCTTTTGAACAGCGCAACTTATTGTGAACAACTGTTTTTCAGAAAGGGATCTAAGCATGTTCTACCTTCTGGAAGAACGTGGAGAATTCTTCGGTCACGTTGCCTTGGGCTGCTTTGTTTCTTAGTGCGATCTCCTCAATCGTGTCCTGCAAGAACTTGGCCATCTCTAGCTTCACTCGCAGCTCCTTCTTCAGTCGTTCCTCCTGCAAAACACACCGGCACGGTGGGCCACATACAATATATGCATGTTTATCTCTCAGTAGGACAGCAGTCCAATGATTAAGGCCTTAAGGGTCTTTATGGATTAGAATCAAAGATGAAAGATCATGTACCTTCTTAGACTGTGTCTCAAAAGTGGACGGCAACATGTTTGGGAAAAGTTTCAGTACAACAGGAAGCAGAAACTCCATAAATGGAACGATGATAAAAACCAGAAAGGGCAGAAGTCTGAAAACATCTGCACACGTCCTCAGGAACTGTGAATAGTGTGACAGAAAATCTACAATTATCTATCATTCAATCTAATCTCTAAACTCTACAGCAAATGATGTATTTGCAATTCACAAATTATTAAATAACAACAAGCAAAACTGAAATAATATGTACTGCCTTATTGTTGATTGATACAAGAAAAACCGCATTGTATTTAAGCATTTTTTCTGTAATAATGTAAAAATAACTACAACAATTATGACGATTAATGAAAAAAATCACCATACTGAAAAATACTGGAAATTAAAAATTTCACACACATTAGAGTAAAGACCATTTGGAAATGTCAAATTTAACTGTTTATAATGCAAAACTCTGACCCTGAAAATAGTAATATGAAATGTGATAAAATGTGATATAACAACAGCTGAGGCTAACCAGACCTAAGCAGTCACAGTCATGTGCACTACACCTGGCAAGCAGCAACTTTTAGAATCAGAAAACATTTAACCTGTAATGAAACATGAAGAATCCAGAAAACAAGAGGTAAGATAAAGGGTTAGAGCTTTATGAGGGGGTCCCTGCTCCCCTAAAACCACCTGTGTGTCAGCAGGCAAATGAAGAAAAGGATTTAAGCCAGGCCTTGAAAAGAGCTTTTGTGTTTGGCCCATTGACATGTATATCACCACAGTCAGAGAGAGAACGAGAAAGAGAGTGAGAGAGGAAGAAAACAGTGAGGCCTGGAGTGTGAAATATTCAGGGAACAGTGAGTGGGAGAGTAAAGGCATTCCAAAGGAAGTGGACGGGAGAGAGCAGGACACAGGCAGAGGGGTCAGGAAGGGGGTTGACATCTGATCAAAAGCTAAAGAAACCCATGCTGTGTGAGGCTGCCTGTGAATAGGCAGGATTAAAGATGAAGCAGGTCCGAAGAAAAGCCAGTGAGGTGTGACAGATGCCAGCTACAACTGAGGCATTAGCATACCTTCGCAATGCTAATGCTGACAGAGCTCAAACCATAAAAAGCCTCAAACTCTTGATAACAATCGATTAACATAAATACTTAAAATGATATCACACAATAAAATGTAAATATCTGTAGGTTCTGAATGTGTCAAACGATGTGGAAAAAACTGTAGCCACCAAGGCTTAAGATATTATAGATATTAAATGACAGTAATATTAACAGTAATGACATTATATCCTAGCAACCAGAGAGAGAGAGAGAGAGAGAGAGAGAGAGAGACAAAGCAGTGACACAAAGCCTGCTTAAGTCATTTCCAGTACTGACCAGATGGCCGTTAACAGTTATAGATTACATGCGTCAATACAGTGTCACTTTCAATGGGGGTATGAAACTGTCTGGGAATTTAAAGCTGGGAAAATATTAGCACTATGCTAACAGCCTAAAACATGTGATAGCTGAGATCTGTGATGCACTTGTGAACTGTTAATAATATGAAAGAGCAGCGTGTACCATATAATAATATTAAAGACCTTGCATGTAATGTGAAATGATACAGATGTTTTATAATTCATTAGAATATTCTAATATGTTAATATCTAACACTGTATTGTTCAAGTGTAGTCTTATCTTATGTTTTCTTTCTTTTTTGAAAATGTATGACAATGGAACACAATGGAACTACAGTCAGCCTGCGCTTTTGACCATTAATGTGTCTTTGTTGAGACAATTAAGTACAGGAAGAAAAAATATAAATGTCCTGCACTGAGCACCAAGAAAGTGGTCAGCTATTACAGGTATAGTGTGTAATTTCTACAATTTACTTTTAAGTGGCCCAACATGGCAGGACCTAATAATGTTAGTTTAACCAATGGCATGAATTTGGGGTGGGGCTATCTGTTCGTCCAGCCAATGGCAGATGGAAGTGTTTTTTTTAGGAATTCAGTTTCATTAGTTGTGACATTACACACTTCCTAACCTAAACCTGTATCATGAACTATCTACAGTATCTAATTATTTTCATAATTAGTTACATTGTTACATTTGATTCTGGAGTCTCAAGGTTGCTAAAAAAGACCAGACCTTTCTTGGCCTCCTGACCAGTTTACATCACTAAGCTACAGACCTAATCCAGACAGGCTTTATAGAGCTGGGATTAAACTACGGAACAACGTTAACCTCCAAATCCTCCTACTATATTTAATTACATTACACTGGCTTAAATTTACAGGGCAAAGACACACAATCCTGTTGACCAGGCCTGAACAATGCATACAATTATTTTGAATAGCAAACGCTAAACTAATACAATGGTAAATTTATTCACATGTGTACAGTAGGTTCACTAGTTACATTATCAGTACCAATATCAAGAAATAACACCAATTTTCTTACATCTCAACTACCAATGAGAGTGCAGATAATGAGTCACATGATCCACTGTCTGATAAAATTAGAAACGGCAGATGTTCTCAAAATCTGTTGAATTATTTTTTAGTTTTTAAAGGTTTTAAATTTAAGTTGCTTAATCATAGTATTATATTTTCAAATGCATATCTTGTTTGCTTGTGTGCATACCTGTCTCCTCTCGCGGCGAGACAGAGTGTTTCCATTCAGTATCCTCCAAATCATCCGAACAGCAATGGTTGTGTCTATCCACAGTAGGCGGAACCCGTGATAATAGTGCTTCACCTCATCAATCACTCGTTGCCCTAGCGACCGTCTCACCGGTTCTGAATCCACTGTTGGACTGTAGACTGGTCCGCCTTCCTCAAGCTTTTTATTTCGATCCTTCAGTGAGCGTAACGAGCGCTCTACTTTTGAATCATCGTGGAGACGGCCTGTTGTATGCACCCACCGAACTGAGGTGTTTTGTGGCCAAGATATTGTCTTGTGAATGGTGGAGTGGTTGTGGCCTGGCAGGGTGTGGTCAGGTACCAAGATGGCACAGTACAGACGAGGTGATTTGGTTAAGTGGCGCTGACTTGTGGAGAATTCAGTGTGCAAAACAGATGATGCATGAGGCCACGCACTGCATCCAGCACCAACAGGACTGACAACAAACAGACAACACACATCAATGTAGCATTTGTTATAATGACTTAGGAAAAATTAAGAAATGTACATAAGAAATATAATTATATTGGTGTGTTTTATGACTATGGCTTTCAAATCTGTTGGAAAAATTGTTTGTAATACAACAATTCTGTTAATATAACAGTTTATAAGTACAAAGTAAACTGTGGCAGATGTAGTTCAGTTTTGTTTACCTGTTTGTCGCTAACCGCAGTGTGGTGCAATTAAAGCACATTCCTTCTGTTAACTTTCCTAAAAGAGAGTCCAAGGAGTAAAAATCAGTCTCAATGATATACAGAAACACAATGCAAAAAACTAATGACTTATAAGCATAACATGAAAAGTGTGTACACCAACAGGTAATGCAATAGCAGTATATGCAACAAAATGTATAAAAGCCTACTGACCAGAACACAATGTACAGGTATTTGTGCTTAGTACAACGAACAATTTTTAAGCTTGTACTCTATTGTGTGTGTGAATGGACTATTGTGTGGGATGATACAACATAAAATAAGGGGTCATAGAATGCTACATACCACAGGCTACATGCTAGTACAGGACCTAAACAGGAAGGAACAGGGCAGAGACTTGAATCTCTGCCAGTGGTGCACATTTGCCCAGGGAAAACTGGTTATACAACTGCTTAGGCAGGTGTACCAAAAGTTTATTTTCTCCAACAGAAACAAACAGTACTTTGTGATAATGAGAAAATTAAAGATGAAGTGTTAAGTCAAATTATTAGCATAATAAAGTTAATTTGTTGTTCACTGAGTCCCCTGTTGCCACATGGGACTGCCATGTTGAAATCATATAGCCAGACAATTAATACTTCCTTTATTTACCCAAAGAATGGAAATGTGAAAGTATGTTCATTTATGCTTTGCATATCATAAGTAAAATATTTTTATTTAGATTTGTCTAGTGTTAGCAAGCTAACAGTTTCACAGACCTATCTTAGAAACACAGCACTTGCTAAATTAGCCCACTAACTTAGCAAAGCTCTAACGCATGCCAAACTAAAACTACTTGCAAAGCAATGAACGCAATTCATGTTTGCTCAGGCATTACAAATGACTTCATTAGGACACAGACCTCACAAAACGCTGTGGTGTTTACGCATCTCAAATTCCTACATGGTGATTCATAAAAACAAACTCTTTTCATTACCCATTCCTGACATATTTCTCTTCGCTTAAGGCCTGTGATTAACCACATACTACCTATGCAGTTCTGAGTGAGGTCTGACTGCAGTCATTCAGTCAGTTCAGTGTGGCTTTTAACTGGTAATGACCTTCACCAGCACACCTGACATCTGTAGCAGACACAGACATGCAAGAATGACCGAGCACATTTTAGTAGCGTCTAATGCGTGCTAAAATTAGCCACAGCTCTTCAACAGAGAGAAGGAGTAAAGTCTGAATATCCCAACACCAACTACTTCACGGGAGATTTATCCCCAAGAAGAATCATTTACAATGGAAATGCTTTTTAACCACTATTGCTGATAGAATATTAAATTATACTATAGTGCTGTAATCAAATACATAAAAAAGATGCTTTAAAAGAGTGGCAATAACAAGCATGTGATTTAAATGAGCAAAATCTGCAAAACATCTGCTAAACAACAAGTCTGGATTGTAAAGAAAAAAATATATTCAATTGTTATTTTAAAAAAGAAAAAGTGAAAGAGTGAAACTCCACATACTATAAAAATACTGGAGCTTCAGGAAAATCCTTTGACCGCAGACAGCCAGTAAAGCTATTCACTCGTTTGTTCTCAAGCTTTCTGTCTGTATGCCACACATTCACATATACATACTGTACTATTCCATATGCCTGAAATACAGCAACACGTTCAGACACACATCTGCCAGCTTTAAGTCATACTCTTGTTCATGTCTACATGCAATCATTAGTTTGCATTGCAGTCTCTGCAATGACAATCATTTGACTGTACATTAACTTTATCCACTCACCACCAACAAGAGCAGACCAGACTCCATAACTAATCCAATCTCATCCCCTTTTCTGGGCTTCTGTACTACAATGTCTTTAAAACCTTTGGTCCAGTGCCCAGGTGGAGCCTAATCTGTAATTGTTAGACCCTTGAGACCCTTGGCCCAGTGTCCTCGGTTTAGCCAAATCCTCTTGGTAGGAGGACGTTCATATGAATGACAAATTCCATCTGTCCTCTTTCTCTCCATATATATTTAGCTTTACAGGACTTCTTGCCTCACATTCTTAGGTCAGTCTTGAGACTTAAAATCTCTATCCTCTTATATGTCACTTTGTGCATGTAGGCAAGTGTGTTTTTCTTAACTACACATAATAATGTGATGTTAAAATGAACTGAATGAACTTAGGAAATCTGTAAGTGCCCAAGTTGTCTAACTTCCTTTAAAGGGTGGCTTAAAAGCATTTCGGTTAACACTGCTTTGTGGTCTTCCTTTTGGTTGCCATGGAAACTACATAACTGTAACATATTCTAGGGTGTGTCTGGCAGAGAATTAACATAGACAGTAAACCAAGAGAATGCTCTGACCATGAACATACTCTGATGCTCTGAAGAGTCTTTCAAAAATGTTCAAGTGTTATTTTCTATATTAAAATACCTTTGTATATGCCAGCTTAATATCCAGCAATAACTACAAACATTAGTTATAAACATTTGTAGGTTGACTTTTCAAGGTAGTGTAAACACTGTAATGCTGTCAAAATATTGCTCTGTTGCAACAACCTATGAATTAGTATTTTTACAATTCTTTTGTTTGTTATTGAACAGGAATTACAAACGTAAGTTAAGGAACAGTTGAAGCAAAGAGCATGACTTATTATTAATGTATACAAAAGCTATGGCCTACATAGTTGTTATTTCTTCAAGTAGCTACACTTGATATTATGCACTTGTGATCACTATGGAGTTCCAGTAAGACTTTTGAGATCACACCCAACAAAACCTTTTGTTATCACACCTAACAAGAATGATTTCCCATGATTACTCAGGTCTGTTCTACTGTAGTTTGTTTGTGTTTCATTTAACATAGCAGCTCTCTAAAAGCATGATAAAACAGTAATACTTGAACATTAAATTCCACAAATATACCTCACTTATTCCTGATGTCACCATGTCAGATTTAAGCTGTCAAATAAACCAAACACATCAGCATACTGTATAAAAAGAACAGTCATACAGAATGATGATGAAGGGTCAAACCTAATCATCCATGATGGTCTGACTGTTACATCATTCACAGCCTAAATGTTTAAAATAGCTTTTAACAGTCTGTCCACTGCAGAGGACACCATGTGTCAGGGAGCCAATCAAAATAAACACAGCAAACCTTTTGGCTTTGTCACAAATGTGGTATCACTTGCCTGTAAGGAAAACAGCACCACACACTCCTCTCATGTTGGCTGCATGTGCCAGAAGGTACAGATAGAACATCACAGTCTGTACAGTCACATTTAATCAGATTGCCAGAAGCCCTGTGGAGGGAGCTAGTGACCTGATAATAATATCTCACTTCTGGCAAGAGACAAAGTAGGTTAAGAAAACATTTATCTCAGAATAAACCTTTTCTGGATGTTAACATTGATGTTGGTAACAAATGTTCTATTACTGCGTGTGTTAGAATCAGTATATACAGTTCTATCTATGCCACATTGTCAATCAGAAGACTCATTTATAAATATACATGTGTTTTTATTAATCATTTTATTCTACCAATTCATACCCAGATTTGAGGTAATTTATAGGCTGCCATGCAGAGATGTGGTTGATCATTCCCCACACCACACTGCTGTAAAAAGAAAGTTCAAATTGAGGTTTCTCCGGAAGCACTTTAAGCAGATTTTGAAATCAGTAACAAGTTGTGGGAACAAGGATGTGGTTAGAAAAGTAAGTAAAAGAGGATTCATTTATTTTGACTTAAAGTGGTTTATGAACACAAACTCCCTCTGAGACATACAGCTTGCTATAGCTGCAAAGTTCAACTACTTATTTGCTTTCTTTTGTATTTTCCATAATCCATAAGGTCTACTGAAGCCTAAATTAAATCAGTATCAGTTATCATGCAGAAATGGCTGACTTGCTTTTCTGTGACCCAAGAAGTTGCAAAATGTTCTTTTAAATGGTGCAACTTAACTCAACCATTAATCAATAAATCAGATATTACGTAGATATGACAGTGCCGTCCCTCTATAATGCAGTTATATTCAGAGTGCTTGCTTTTGAGACTAACACTAAACTACTATTACCAGTTCTTCATCTTCTAATTTTCTTTTAATGGGCAGGTTGCTATGTAAAGCATTATCCCATAAACTGAGCATTTTGGATTAGATGTCCAATCCCAACCAAAGGCAACTAAAGTCCCAGCCTCACCACCTCTGCCTGTTCATTTATTGACCATTTCTATACGCCTACTTTGAATTTGGTCCATAGGTCAATAACTTCATGCAACGAGTTACTGTAATGTAGTGTGGGCCCGTTTTCTATAGCCTAGTGTTGCAATCACTGCAGTTAGCGACAGACGGCGAGGGAGCCCGTCCTCAGATAACTTCCAGCACACTGTGCTAATACGCTCGTTTTCTCGTTCAGCCTGTACTATATATTTGGCTTAATGATAACGGCCTAACTAGAGTACGACTAGACTATATAAAAATACACATGCGTCTGTTCTCCAACCTGAAATAATACTGTTTATAGATTGTATTATAATTGTATTAGCATTATCGGGTGACAGCGTCAGTCGGTCTCGCACCGGTAAATGAACAGCATATGAACTGAAAGAGAAAAGCACCGCGTAAATAAATGTGTGGAAGCGACTCCTGTGTTGATCATAGCAATGAACTGTTATTTTCTAGAAATTACTTACAGTCACTGAGCATGACACAAAGGCGAAAACACTGTCACACGTGCCTGCGCCTTTGACAGGATCACCTCTATTATTATCTGTACCTATACAGCCAATGTACTGGAAGCATCGCTATATTGCCTATATGTGTCAGCATTAAAATATCCAATATGTCTGATGACAGCTGTCATGGCTTCGATCTGTGACGCTAGATAATTAGCTTGTTAGCTAATCACCAACCTATGTGATGAGCCTCATGAATTACACCGGACTAGGGTCCGGAGTGACTGTATTTATGAAAAATACCATATGATTTACATTGTTGTAGTAGGTAATAATAAATAAAACATTTATAAAATGTATTATTTATCAAATTAAAAAATAATACCGATCAGTGAACGTAAATAACAAGGCCTTGCTACGTTTGGCTGGAATGAAGCAAACTGGTTACTGTACAGCACCGGTAGCCGTAATGTTTGTCTACCCCATAAGCCGCAAATTTGACAGTTCATGAGGTTCTGTTGCCCTTTGTAAAACAACGAGGTAAAATAAGTTTAAATCACACGATCAACAAAACCACACACTGTCATACCAACTGTAAATAAAATAAAAGTACAAGTTACCTTTTCTGAACTCGTTCTTTAATGACCTAGATGTTTTCAACAACGGAGTCCGAGACCGGGTGAGGAAAATCGATGCCATTCTGTAGCTTGTATAACGTTAATTTAATATTTACAGTAACGCTGGGTGGACGTACAATAAAATATGCGGACGGATTATAAAATATCCATAGAAGACATAGTGCCGAGCTTTGGCTTATGTCCTCGCACCCTCTTCTGTGGTTCCAGCGATGAGTTTGCAAGCACTCGGCATTTGCTTCCGTCTTCCTGTGGATCGATCTCGACCAGCAGGGGGCGTTATTGCTACCCGGATAAAGCCACCTCAGGATCCTACTGGTGACAGGACTAACAGAGAATAAACGATGAAGCGCTTTTGCGAGCGGGGAGTAACCATGAATCATATGCCTGAAAATAGTCTTGCTAGAAACAAAAAATACATACTCACATGTTATGTACGTAGAGTACTATAGTAATATATTATGTTTTCAGTATGTGACTGTACACTTTCAAATATCCGTCGATTATCTTCTATACGTTTCAAAAACGAAAATCTGTTGTAAGCGTCCAGGAATCATTTTGTTAGGAATCATTTTTGTTTATGAGCACTGGCGCGCTCATTTCGAGGTTGCCAGACCTTAAAATTTGGCCATGCAGACAATTCCTACCAACTGAGTAATTATATTAATATTTGAATATATAATTAAGCGCTCGAATTAATTTAATCAACATGATATAAATATGATTTAAATCGCATTGCAATTCTAACATAATAATTTAATATAAAATGAAAACATGTTATGACGTGAGCTCAGCTGGACAGCTTTTCTACGTGCAACTGGCAACCAGATATCGGAGTCCCGCCCTCCTTCATCTGACGTCACATGGCGAGAATTGCCCTCCTCCGCTCAATTCCTTGTGCAGTGATCTGTGTAGCTTTGCGATTTTTCGAAATAAAAACAAAAACAGAGGATCTTAGAATCGAGTGGCTTTAGATTAAACTACAAACACGCGACCAAGTTTGGAGTACGCCAGGAATAAGTCTGAAGATGCTGAGCGGAGAGACATCACCGAAGAGAGTGATATTTGAAAAGGCCGGTTGAATTGTGCGTCGAGTGTCAGCCAATCGGATGTGAGTATTTTTGGCGCTGATTGGGATGAGAGAGAGTTTCCCGCAAGCCTCTCAATACTGGTCGGGAGTAATGGAGATGCTATAAACAGGTTTTTTTTCCCACAAAATAAGTCATGGCACATTATAGTTAACAGGGGTTATTGCCTAATATGCGCCGGGTTGGATCTTAGAAATTATCTGTCATTGACAAATGAGTGGTTTTGTAGTGTCACAGGCTGAGGCAGCTGCAGCTGTACCTTACTAGCTAACTGGCTAAGCTTTAGTTTATGGGGTTTGTCAGCCAAATTGAGTAAATTATTTTAGGGACTTAAAGCAGACGTCCCTTGTGAGTAGTGTGTATCTCAGTCCCAGGCACTCTCTCAGATATTACATATTTAGTGGTAGAAATGTTTGGGTAACTATTATTATTTTTATTGGTTTCTGGCGAGTTATCTGTCTGCTAGCACCATCTTAGCTCCATACTGTTACTTGAGATATGAGATTTGGCCCTAGGTGGCTTGGTTAACTTTTCAACTATTCTACTGAATATATACATTGCCTTGATCCTGTGCAATTTCTTAAGTATTTTAGATTAGTTTGGAAAGGTTTGCTAAACGTAGGTAATTTTCTTTCAGTGAGATAAAATGAATAGGTTAAGTCCATCACGCAGTCTGTCTCATCCATAATCTCCCTTCACTTATGTTAACGAGGCATCCTGACTGCTCATTATAAATGACAATAGCCCGATCACTGGTACTTGTTTAGAAGGGGTCGTCCATTAACATTTAAGCAGTTACTCTTTTATTGAAGCTTTAGTTAAATCTTCATCAGTTTCATTTCTGATGCTACGTTAAACTTTAAAGTAAGTTAATAAACGGTACATAATGGTAAAATTATGTTAATAGTGAAACTTTGTGGCAGGGTTAGTTTGATGAGATGGCGTCAGGCCTATTATTTCATTGAGCTGAATCAAAGCGGATTGCAACCCACTCGCTCACAGCCAATCCGCGGCGGTAGCCATTTTAACGTGTGACCAAATCAGTACTTAAAGTTATCAAACTACTTTCTCTGCATAGCTGACTGAATTATTTTATTTAGCCAGAGTGTTTAACTGAGTACACGAAAATATTTCGTTGTAAATTGTTTGTTTTTATTTGTGAAGAGATGCAGATAACAACAGTCGCCACAGGTGCAGTGGTCAGAACGCGGTGCGTCCTCATGTAGCACGTTTATGATTTATATGTATTATTTCCTCTCACTATATTTCTGTAGTTTGTATACGTTGATATTTTTGATTTATTCATAATTACATTTTGTAATTTTAATAAAAGTTACAGTGTATATAATACTGGTTTGTTTTTGTGTATATACCGAAGATGTATATACATCCCGGTTTCGTAGCCACCTAAATTCGCATGACTGACAACTTGATGTTAATTGTTTAATATACGAATCTGTTTTTGTGTTTTGCAGGCCCCTGATTCATAATGGCAGACAGTAAGGGGAGATCACTGCCTGCAATGCCAGAGCCTCGAAGTCCTACCACAATGAAACAGCCCTCTGATTCGCCTGGTGGGTGTAAGGGGCGGGGTGATGGAAGCACTGACCCTACAATGCTTATGGATAAAGCTGCCACCCAGGTTGCAGCTACACCTCAAGAAGGTGTTCTACAGCTGATCAGCAGTCATAACCATACCCACAATCATAACCACACCCATGAGCGACTGAAGGACCTGACATCTCGCTTGTTAAATGGTGATCAAGATGAAATCCCAAAGCTCTGTACTGCCACTGCTGCGCAGCCCCTTCTCAAGGGGGTGGAGCCTGTCCTTCAGCACGCAAGCCCTCCAAGAAAGGCCAGTGTCTCTCCAGAACTTGCATTCAAAATAACCAAATGTGTTGTGAATTTGAAATCATCCCGATATGAAGATTTTGCAGCAGAGATGACGGAAGGCGCAGGTGCGCCTTTAAAATTATCAGAAGGTGTTTTGGTCTCTTCAAATGTCAGGAGAGAAAGGAGAAAGAGGAAGAAGGGGTTTGTAAGAAAGAGAACCCCACCGAATGAGAGATGCCCTGTTTTAGGTCCTCCTGTGAGCTCCCCTCTTCTGCACGGCACCATAAAGTCACATGATGTCACCAGTAAGCCATGTGTTTCCTCCTGTAATAAGTCTAATGAGCAGACTGACTGTGAGGTACCTGCTACTGTAACTCCTACACCTGTCCAGGTATGGGTTAATACTTTAAACCTGTTGTTCTATTGAAAAATACATTTACCCCTAACACAGGGATTTCTGGGTCTTCTTGATACTAACAGTTCTTAATTTATCTAATTTCACAGCCTGTGTCGGAGTGCGAGGTGAGTAATATTGCCCAGGTTGTGGATGATATGAAAATGAAGGATATAAACGCACAGCCCCATGTGCGGTACTCGGTGGGAGACATTATCTGGACTAAAGTGTCGGGATACCCATGGTGGCCATGCATGATCACTACAGACCCAGAGTTTGAAGTGCACTTTAGATCAAAAGGTAAAGAGTGCTCCAGATTTGTTTATAACATTAAATGTACGCCACCTTATTCCCATTAGTATTAATGCTTGACACCTTGAGTAAGAGGGATAGTGGGTGAACATCAAGTGTTGCATAACATGGTCATGTGATCAAAAACATGCAGAACAATTATATATTTTAATAGAGGAGTATTATGTTTTGACAAACAATGACAAAAGGGGTCAGAACCGTTGATGGGGAGCACAGAGCTGTTGAACATTATACAGTATTTACACACGTGTGACAACAGGGCAGCATAGGAAAGATATTTGCAAAAATTGAACTTCCTAATGTTTTTTTTTTATTTTTATTGTTGACAGTGACTACCCGCACAGGGTTGTTGTACCATGTGCAGTATTTTGGAAATGCTCCAGAGAGAGGTTATGTCTTTGAGAAAAGCATAGTCACCTTCTCAGGAAAAGACCAGTATCAGTCACTTAGTGGCGGGAACAAACTACACAGTAATACCAGTGGAAGGAAGGTACAGTTATTGAATATATCTTCAAAAAAGCTTTTAATCATGTTTTTAATGTCTTTTAATGGCATTTCCTTAACCTCAGACCTTGTTGATTTGCTCTGTTCAGTGCTCCATTCCTCGTAAGCTCCGGGAACAGTGGGAGACAGGTGTTTCCCAGGCGACTGAGGCGTTGGGTCTGCTGATAGGGGAGCGACTGGCCAAATTCAGCTTCGTGTATGAAGAAGGAAAGCCCCAGTTCAACTCTCACATGTTACTGGAACTTCAAGCACAAAACAGTCGGGAAGCACAGCCAAACCAAGAACACAGAGAGTCTCGGGAGCTAGTCAGCCTCACTCCCCCAGACTCTACCCAGTCCAGCCCCAACACCACAAAAGCTACCACACTTCCTGACCTCCTCTCCCCTCCTGCAGACAGCAGCACTTCAGTGGGTAAAACCAACCTGCCCAGAAAAGCACCTAAATCCTCAGTTAAAAGGGTTCGCACCAGAAAGTGCAGCACAACACTGCTGTGGATGAAGACAGCACCCGCCGCTGCAAAGGAGATCCCTCTCACTAAGTCTGCTGTTCAGGTAGCCATTAATGTGATTGCTGTTAAGATTGTATAGGATTAGGATTTCGGTTTGTTAGATTAGGAGGGTTAAGTGGCTTTTCGTATTGTTTTGTGTTATAGGATCTCTGCACTGTACGAGACACACTTGAAGCCCAAAGGAAAAAAAAGACAAAGGCTAGGAAGCAGACGTCCCAGAAAAAAGTGTGTTTTATTGTCTTGCTTGCACTGGATTATGATTGTCTGTGTTTGTGTGGCAGTTGAGTGACCGCTGTATAATGTATTGTTTTGTGTTACTGTGTGTGTGAAGGACCTTTTCTGCATTGACTTGGATCTTCAGCCACAAGCACCTCAGAGAAAACAGAGGCAGCTCAAGCAGAAGTTTCCTGCAGCACCCAATTCAGTGAAGAACAGGAAAGTGAAAGCTGCTGTCAGTATCTCTGACGCTTTAAACACACAGTCCACTAATCCTGTGCATTTAGGTGAGTAACCTAAACAGGGAATCCTAAAAAAAAATTATAAACAGACAACTACAATATGTTTTAAACATAAAATAACAATAATTTAGTAAATAACAAGCATCTATAATTGACCTTCACTGCTAAATAAACTGTGAAGAATTACCTAACCAGTGAGCTTTCTAATGTGAATTTATTTCTATTTTTATTTATTAAATTCATGCTTTTGTCTATGCTTTACTATTTTCCTAAATATTAGAATGAAATTTATATTAATAATAAAAATGTATATCTCATCAGATTTGAAAGCATCAGCACTCAGCCCTAAACCTCTGAAGAATAAAGATGAGACGGCTTCTAAAGGTGTGTGGTGGTTGCTTTATTGCTTACAGTGGTTAATAGAAACAATAAATGGTGGGAAAATGTAAACCATGCATTTACTAAAGGTGTGAAATGATGAACCTGTATTCTGATTGCATCATGCAGGAAAGAAAAAAGGCTTGAAACGTTTACAAGAGTCAGAGGATTTGTCCCAGCCTAAAAAGAAAAGTAAGCTTGAAAACGAGCCTAAGAAACGAAGAGGGCGAAAGGTATGAAATTAGTACGGACCTCTTAAAAAAACAGACAGATTAAATAATTTGTTGGTTTACATGTTTTTCTTTTTTTTATTGTAAGAAGGTACAATCAGATGAGACCGCTGACACTACACAGGGAAGACAAAAGCAGAAATCCAACAAGGAAGAGAAAAGGAAACGGGCTAAAAACGCTTCAAGTAAGTAAAAAAAAACTGTAAAATGTTCATTTTTGTGTCCCTTTTTGGCCTTGTTTCCCCAATTTATTTTTTTAATTTGTTCCTTAGGGGAAGAATCTCCTGCCAAGGTCAAACGTGTCAGGAAGAGGAAACGGGAGTCAGACAGACAATCACTTCCTGTCTCATCCAAAAAGCTCCGCCCTTCATCATCATCATCTCCTGAGCCAGAGGTATGTTGGTGGTTTCCTGGACTTGTTAATACTCATTGCTTCCTATTTAGAGCTGATGGTTTATAATCTTGTGTAAGATAAATTTAGCTAGCAGACAAAAAAAATCAGACTATCAAGATTTCCATACACAATTGTCTTACGTAATTAAAATAAATGCATGCTTTAGAATTTGGTGTGTGAGCAGAGGCCTGCATCTCCCAGTGACAGCACAGATGAATCGCACACCTCAAAAAAGGCAGAGCGCACCCCTGGAGCAAAGAAAGAGAATGTGTGTCTGGTGAGTGAACTACAGCAGTTACCTGTGTATTGTCTGTGGCACAGGCGTATGTGTGATGTGCTGCTGTTTCACAGGTGTGTGAGCAGACAGGTGAGGATCTGGTGACATGTGAGGGACAGTGCTGCGGCTCATATCACCCTCAGTGTATAGGAGTGGATCGATCAGCCGAGAAGGTGCTCTGCACCACTTGTGCCTCAGGTTAGATATACATATGCAGTCAATGTCGAGCTGTTGGAATATAATTGTATACAAAAAGTTACTTTTTTGTTCATTTAAATTAAAATAGCCCTAAATATTAGTTGAAAATTGTAAAATTATTTCAGCACATTTCAAATTTTTATTCCAAATTAAAATGATTAATAACAACATATTACAAATAATTACAAATAACAAATTGATAAAAAAAACACTAACTACATTTTAAATTGCTTTAATTTTTAAATTATGAAAACTAGAATAACAAAAAAAATGCTACCTCAAAATATATATATATAATCTGAAATAAGACTTGTTGGACTTCATTGTTATGTTGTTCTCAGGTGCACATGTCTGTTTCACCTGCAAGAAGTCTGAAGGGGAAGTGCGGCGCTGCTGCGTGCTTCACTGCGGTCGGTTCTATCATGAGGCCTGTGTGCGGTTAAGTGATCTGACCGTCTTTGAGAACCGAGGGTTCCGCTGTCCTCTGCACACTTGCCTTAGCTGCCACTGCAGCGGCCGCGGAACCGCAAAAGCCACCAAAGGTAATTACTCTGACAAAAAGATACGTTTCCTATATTGTTGAGTGTTGTTTTGTTATAGTTTTTTAGAATGGTCTAGTCAAATGTTAATTGTAGACCATTTTAGAATAAGCACATTGTTAGCAATATCCAGACTACAGTAGAGGCATACATCAAACATATTTTCTGTTATCTCCTTGCAGGAAAGATGATGCGTTGTTTGCGCTGTCCTGTGGCCTATCACAGTGGAGATCAGTGCGTTGCTGCGGGTAGCGAGATGCTGTCTCCCACTGCCATTGTGTGCACAAACCACTTCCGGCCAAAGAAGGGCTACAGTCATCACTCCCATGTTAATGTCAGCTGGTGCTTTATCTGCTCTAAAGGTGCTACTGCCACTGTTGTTATTTAGCATTTAAGCTCTGTTCCCAGTGTTTACAATTTTGGGACCATGCTTGCAAGTCCAAGTTGTACTTTTTGCTAATATAAACATGCATGTATTTGTGTATTTAAGGTGGCAGTCTGCTCTGTTGTGAGTCTTGTCCAGCTGCGTTTCATCCTGACTGTCTAAACATCGCTATGCCTGATGGCAGCTGGTTCTGTAATGACTGCCGCTTGGGAAAGAAACCCAAATACAGAGACATCATCTGGGTCAAACTGGGGAACTACAGGTCTGACTCCATCAGCAGCCGTAATGTTAGCTTTGCTTTGAACCATTAGCTGCTAGTTGTAAAATTATTAAACTATGTACTTATTTTAGGTAATAATTAGCCACACCAAAACACCCTAGTAATTGCATAATGTGTTATCAACTACTCAGAAGTGGCAACTCCCTGGCAACCACCTAGAACACCATAGTAACACGAGTGGCGAGTTTTGCATGGGCAATGCAAAAATGGCCACAGAAAAGATTTCATTTTAAAGGATTCTTATACTGACCTTTTGATCTGATTCTTAAATTTTAGATGGTGGCCTGCAGAGATCCGGCACCCTAAAAACATCCCAACAAACATCCAGCACCTGCGGCATGAGATCGGAGAGTTCCCGGTGTTCTTCTTTGGCTCTAAAGACTACTTCTGGACCCACCAGGGTCGAGTGTTTCCTTATGTGGAGGGAGACAGAGGAAGCAAACATCAGAAGACTGGCATCGGGAGGGTTTTTAAGAATGGTGAAAGGCAGCCTCTTTTTATTATTTACAAACAGGTATGTTTAGCTGTGGTATTAAATGGCTCCACTGTGTCCATCTGTTCAGCCCTGTTGGCGGCTGAAGCTCGTTTTAAGGAGATCAAGATGGAGAGAGAGGCCAAAGAGGCACATGAGAACAACAAGAAACCTCCTCCATACAAGTGCATCAAGGTGCTGGTGCATTCAATACTGTTAAATAAGAGTGTAACAGCATTCAAAACCAAACCAAAAATTTGTATATTGTCAAATTCAAACTAGTAGGAATATGAAAAATCTGCATATTCTATTCATATAGCAGATTAACCAATCTGTGTTTAAGGAGACATTTTATTTTAATATTAAACCACTGTCATATCTCATTATTATTCTATGCAGCTATTATGTTGGCGTCTCTAAAAACTGCTGTAAAAAAATTGGGTGAATAGTTTACCAGTCCTAGACCCTTATTTTATTTGTGCTAATCATACTCGCCATATAAACTGGCTGTAATGCATTGGTGAATGATTTCAGGTGAATAAACCTTGTGGGCGGGTGCAGGTCTACACTGCAGACATCTCTGAGATCCCCAAGTGTAACTGCAAACCATCAGACGAGCGGCCCTGCAGCTTTGAGTCGGAGTGTCTGAACCGCATGCTGTTGTACGAGTGCCATCCTCAAGTGTGTCCCGCTGGAGAACGCTGCCAGAATCAGGACTTTACCAAACGCCTCTACCCTGAAACCAAGATCATCCGCACCGCAGGCAAAGGCTGGGGACTGCTGGCTATGCGAGACATCAAGAAGGTCAGCGCAACTAGCTTAATAAAGCTGTAATAAGTAAACTTGACTATATGTGATTGCTGACCGGTTGCTGCTTGTGCACGGATGAGCTGATTGGTTGATTTGTGTCACACAGGGAGAGTTTGTGAATGAATATGTGGGTGAACTTATTGATGAGGAGGAGTGCAAAGCCAGAATCAGATATGCTCAGGAGAATGACATCACACACTTTTACATGCTCACGATTGACAAGGTAAATAACAGCGGAGCAGTGCACATGCGGCACACGCTCATCCTGTACAAGGTTCAGGCTCACCCGGTTGAACCCTTGCAGTAGAGCCAAAGAAACAGTGTTGCTTTGGGAGTGCTGCTTAACAGTATTAAGTAGCACCACAGGTTACAAAACTACAGATTATTGTGTTGAGATCAGTGTTTCTGAAGCCATTACCTTCATGAATTACACACACACACACATACAATGAATTGTGTGTGTGTCTTTGTAGGATCGGATAATAGATGCAGGTCCCAAAGGGAACTACTCTCGTTTCATGAACCACAGCTGTCAGCCCAACTGTGAGACTCAGAAATGGACAGTTAATGGAGACACACGCGTGGGCCTTTTTGCATTGTCTGACATCCCCACTGGTTAGCTTGCATGCCGAAAATTTACCAATTTTGAATTTTGTGAATCTGAGTATGACATTAATTCTTTGTGCTGCTGTTTTCAGGCACTGAACTCACTTTTAATTATAATCTGGACTGTTTGGGGAATGAAAAAACCGTGTGCCGCTGTGGAGCTCCTAACTGCAGTGGTTTCCTAGGTGACAGACCCAAGGTGTGAACACTAATTTATTTATTAAGCACTGATGCTGTGCTGGATTGATGTCACTAATTTAAGATCAACATGTTTAAATGACTTATCTTATCATATTCAGAATGGTCATTCTTCTGAGCCCAAAGCCAAACCTCAGAAGAAGAAGCCCAAGAGAAGAAGGGCTCGGAATGAAGGCAAGAAGTCTGAAGACGAATGCTTTCGTTGTGGTGATGGAGGACAGCTGGTTCTGTGTGATAAGAAGGGCTGCACCAAAGCTTATCACCTTTCCTGCCTGGACCGAACCAAGAGACCATTTGGTAAGGTTTGCACAGTTAGGCACTTCCACATATACAGACAGCCCTTACTGGGTAGAAGCCTATTGCAAAATTCCAAAGGTGTTAGTGTAATTACTACACTAAGTAATTACAGTAAAAAGTTATTATTTTGGTTTGGCCAGCTGCACTGTGTGGAAAAATACTTGTTTGGACAGATACTAAAATGAAAGCGCTGCAAAAGTATGTGTGAATAATTGCAGTACTTAAAATACAGAAAGTCTTTGCATTGTTAAGGGTTTTCATGGGCCGGTAAGTTTATGCATCCAATGTGTTATTTACTTCTACACAGAGAATATATATACTGTAAAAGTGTTTACATGTAATTTGAACACCTGTTGTCTTTCAGGTCGCTGGGACTGCCCCTGGCACCACTGTGATGTCTGCGGAAAAAACTCAGATGCTTTTTGCCAGCTGTGCCCAAACTCTTTTTGCAAGGCTCACCATGAGGGGGCGCTGCAGCCCCACCCACTCACAGGGCACCTCTGCTGTCAGGAACATGAAGACTCCGATATCCGCCCCCAAGCAGAGACCCCTACAGAGCACACTCCCATCTCTGAACCGACCTCAACCAAACCACGCAAGTACAGGCGCAGAGCAGAGGCCAAAACCACTGGCAGAGCAGGAGCAACAACCAGCAGTAAAGCAGTTCTTAAAAAGAGGGGCCATAAAAAGGCCACAGAGGTGTAGTGGGATACAGAACTATGGATCCTGCTTTTCCTCCCACTAACTCTGCCCTCTTCCTCAGCCTCGCTCCAGGTGATTCAGTGATATTGACGTCGTCGTGACTGTTCTCCCAAACTGAAAGCACTGTATGTGTCTGATCAGGGAAGCGTGTTAAACACTGTAGAGCTCCTCAGAGCCGCCAAATCAGGTTCCTTTCTGCACCGTGCCTCTCTTTGTGTTTCAGTCGTGTGTGTTTACATGCACTGAGAAATACAGACACAGCTGGGTGCGTGTGTGTCCAACACAGAGCTGACAGATCGAACACCTCCAATCAACAGCATTATAGACGCCAAACTTGAAACTTTTTACATCTTTATGAATCTTGGCATAGATGTTTGTTTGTGTTTTGTTTTTTTAAACGTAGATATGTATATTGAAATGTATATGAAAGACCAAAATTATTATAATACTGGATTTATTGTTAGTAACAGGTGCCAGAAGTCTTTTGTTTTAACAAGTGGTATCTTTAATAAGACACTATGGGTAGCCCTTGAATTACATTTTTATAGTCAGTTGAGTCCATTTAACTATAGAGCAGCACATTTTTTTTAGCTTGGTTCATTTTTTAGCTCATTTTTTTTGAGTTTCCATAACCTGAATATTAGGATGTTAAATGAGTCTGTGAAATCTACCTATTCAGAGTTTTAAGAGCAAATTGCAATGAGACTCCTTGTGATACTTGCAAGAAATAAAGCTTTTTGAAGCAGTTATGCCTCATGTCCTTACTAAAGTTGAGATGGTAATAATGCAATGCAGTACATTTTATTGAAAAACACACAAAACTATAAAACTTTGCTTAACATTGCAACCGCATGAAACGCTGCAGTTTTACGTGTTATTTGAGGCAATTGCAGAAAGATTTGTTACAAAGATGTCATTGAACAGCCAATGAAATTGGAGCAACAACAGAGCTGGTGATGATTAGGGTTGGTCAATGTAAATGATCCCTACATGCAGTCATGACTTAACAGGGTTTTAATTTCCTTTATCTGCAGGCTACACGCATATTGAATGCTTCCAGGACAATGTGCCTGAGACATTGGTTATATATTTGTGATGTAATGCTAAATTCTGCCTTTTTAATCAAGTGCCAAATGCCGCACTGGAAATAGGTTGAGTGCGTAACATGAGTTAATCCATGCAGTGTGCTGTTGTAGGCCTCAGATTTTGAGAAAAACTAGGTCACCTGGGTTAAAACATGCACAGCATGCCAATTTTCTGCATGCGTTGTACATATTGCAAGAAACATAGTACACTATTTAAAACAGCTGCAGTGTGAAGTTTCAATACTGTGCACAGTATACAGATTTTACATTTCCTTAGCACAGAATGCAGAATTACTCTGGACTTTTATTACGGTGTGGATACAGCCATTGACAGTAAAATTCTTGGTCATCCTTTTTAATTGTAAACAAGAGTTATATTTTAATCATTCAATCATTTTAGTAGTAATGATTTTATTTAGTTAAGAAATCAGAACATCAACATATTTACCTCTGTATATACAACGGTCTATTGCACTTATGAATAAAAAGAAAACACTATCACCACAAGCCTAACATGAGTAATAGCTTACGCATTTAAGATATTTACAGACTTTTGTCTATTTAAGTTAAAGAGGCTTGCTTTACAGGCCATTTCACATTACACAGCACAATCTTGGGTTCTGGTTATATTCACAGGTATATCCGAGGCATACCAACTTGCCATCTCCCAAAATGTGTTCAGAAAATTTGGTCACTCTCAAAAGGGAAAAATCAGGGATAGTCACACTTTAGTGAACTTTATAACGTCATCACTGGTACAACACTTTCCCACCCGAAAACCGGTTACCTGTATCATCTGCTCTTAAAATATTAAATAAAACTATTTAAAAATTCAGATTGGCAATATTAAACCGTATATTCATCTCAGAGAAAAAACACAGGATGCTTAGATACAAGCTCCTTTAAAATGATGTAAACGGATGCCGAGAACAAACCTGCATACTGTAGCTTAAGATCACTGGTATTTTGTTAGTGTCAGTGATGTGTGAGTGCATTTAATGTATGTTAAGTCCAAAATGACATTCAGCCGCAATGATTCAAAATCTACTTGATCTGAAAATCAAAACAAACCTAAAAAAACACTTTCGGTAGATTCAAGTGCTATGGTCACATGACCCAAAGCAAATGAAGTTCACACAATATAGCAGTGGCTGTGATCAGTGTGTTGTGCAGTAGTAGCAATAAATCCAGTGTGTCAGACAAGGTATAAAAAAGAAATTCACATGGATGGCTCCTGACAGCGGAAATGTATTAGTACACTGAAGTGTGAGTTAATGCTCGTCTTTGTCTCTTTGACCTCTCTTCTCTTTTTCATCCTGTAGCGCTGTGCCGAGTTTCTTAATGAGAACTGACAAAACTTTATCCAGAGGGTCCATCACTCCTCTCTGAAGCCACTTGGGAATAGTGGTCCTGGCATGATGGAAGCCCAGCTTCTGCAGAATGTAGTCCACACCCACAGGATCAATCTTCCGGCCGGTCCATGAGATCAGCCTGAAACATTCAATACAATGGTTGGTTTCAACACAACAAACCAACCAAGAAGTGTGTTGAACTGTATACTATACATATATGTATGCTGACACACATAAGGATCATTTTTCAACAAACTTTCTTAAAACACAATTAATGTG
>JBAJNP010000912.1:18357-74753 GCA_036877545.1 Yasuhikotakia modesta | reverse complement strand
CTCAGTGAATTCATTTAAAAGAAACTTAATGTTCCTGCTGCCATCATCCCTTCAGCATCCTGCTGTACTTCCTGTCTGTCATTCAGGACAGAATTAAAATCTGTGGGAATGCTTGTGAAATCCTATTTTTCATTTGTGTGGCACCGACATGCATATTTTTCCGCATAACAGTCCAGATTGTTATTATGTAACCCGTTTAGATGACGCTCCTGTCTCAGACTGTCATGGAAATAGACTTTGAAATTAGACCTAGAATCAATATAATGATTTAAGCAGGTGTGCACAGATTTATCACCACCAAACAAACGTTAGTCACAGGATGAGAGAAGAAACGCCATGAAGGTGGACAGATGGTGTTCGCTGGAGATGTGATGTTTGTGACAGATAAGCGTATCAGTGAGGATCTGTCAGTCAGTGCTCAGCCATAAAACCGCTTCTAATGAGAAACTAACTGGGGCTGACATACAAGATGGTGTCTTATTTAGATTAGCCTCTATATTCATCTATATTCACATCAGTTCCCATTACAGCCACATAAAGACAGAAGGATCAATTCTCTACCAGCATACACTGCATACAGCCATAGTTGCTTGTTGTAAATATGTACCTCTGATAGAGGCCATTGTTTGCTCACCTGCTGTTACAGCAATACTCAAATTAAACCCTGTAGACAGAAGCAATATTGTCTCAACTGGGCAGTAAGCTTGAAGAGTGTGTGTGTGTGTGGAAAGAGTGAGCTGCGGTGATGTTTGGATAGTTGGTTAGGAAAGTGTTTTGTGTTGTTTTTGAGCTTTCAGGCTTGGCCCGGCAGTCTGTAACACCTCCAGGCAAGTTCCCGGCTAACAGGGAATATTCCCAGAACAACTGGCAAATATTCACTGAATGTTCTCCTAAAGTTATCAAAACGTTCTGGCAGTAATGTTGGAAGAATGCCTGTTAACATTATATATCACATATTACAAATGTTACTCTCAAGTTAGAGGCCTGGTTTTCTTACTACAAGGTTTTGTATTTGCAGCACTGGGGAGTTTGTTGGAAGAAAATAACCTTTTCCTTTGATTTCATCTAGTCTGTGAATCTCCCTCCGAACGGGGCAAACAGAAAGAACAAAACTTCTTTTGCTCTGGAAAGAACAGTTGGCCTGTACAGTCGTTTGTTATAACTTGGCAAGACAGCATTGTGATGCGTTTCCTGTGCAATCTCTCTGCCACATCCTGTCGACACGACTTGAGTATCTACACACACGCACACACACACACACACAATGACAGCACATCTACGTACAGATGCCACATATGCCAGTTAATGTTATAGCCTTGGCATCATTTACAGCATTAAATGCAGTCATACATGAATTGCTGTAACAGCAGTGCAGCACACCAGTGATATTTAGAAACAATCTCACACTGATCAGTGATCAGTTTTGCAAATTACAACATTCATTCTTAAATATGTTTTTCAATATGTTACAGTTCTGAGAGCTGTCTGTAAATCACAAAATAATAAAGGGATTTTTGTGCTGTTTGTGATCTCAGTGAGATCATCATCGTGACATCACCATGACATCACCGTTGGAGATGACACTGAAGTAATGACCTATGTTTCATTTAAACTCATGTTTAAATATGATGTCCAAGATGCACAGATGTGCAAGTTGCCAAGCACCACAAAACCGCAATGACAAACTCTGGCTGCACACAAATGTTGGCAAACACACTTTGTTCCATTATTTTTTGCAAACTTGCTAGCACTTAAAAACACAGAAATGTTCTATTAATTTTCCAAACTGCTCTGTCAGTTGCACAATCCTCTAAATGTGTAAGTTGTGTTTAGGTTTAGTCAAGTCCAAACAACTAAAGTAATGTAAAAGCAAATTTTATATTACCAGGAAACATAATGCAGAAATATTCATTGCATTGGCCTCTTTCTCTTAACCAAAACATTATATAACAAGCCTAAATGAACAACACACACACACACACACACACACACACACACACACACACACACACACACACACACACACACACACACACACACACACACACACACACACACACACACACACACACACACACACACACACACACACACACTTTTGTGGTTGTTCTTTCTGTTAAACCTTATAAAACTGAAAAATCATCTCTGGCAATGATTCCTGAGATCTCTCTCTTTAATTTTCCTGTCAGTTAAAAATCTGTTGTGCATGAGGTTCTTTAAATGCTGGTGCTGACTGAATAACTTCTATCTCTTGAGTTCTGAAAGTGTTAGCAGATACATTTGATCAGTGTTTTCCTGCACAAAACTCAACGTCTGTAATTAAACGATGCAGGACGAGTTACCAGATAAAGTACCAACAGGTCATAAATATGCGTATGAGCAGAGCTGCGTCTTCTCTCCACCATCCTTTCATCCCTCCTGCTGTGCTAATTGTCCAGTCCACTGTCAGGCCTTTGTTTTGTGTTACCCAGCCTTTAAAGACCCATTCATGGCTTCAGTTTGGCTCCTCTTGTCTTCTCCCTAATTATGCATTCAAACATTTTTTACAATCGTTCTGACTCAGTGACTTGTAGCCTCTGAAATCCATTTAAAAACCTAATTACATCTTCAGCCGATGTCACACACACCCGTCCTGTCACAGAAACAAAACAACAGCTAATCAAGAAACAGGGAGCTGTGGAGCATCCGAAAAAATCCCTGACGTAACGGCACCAGCCAGGAGACGGACAAAAGCAAACGACGTAAAAAGAAGGAGAGAAAAGACAAGAGGGAGTATTTACTGACCTCGAAGGTCAGGGGCAACACTGAGGCGATGAAGCTGTTTGTGTCCCAAACCACAATGTGTTTGAGAACACAGGGAAAGGCCAAAGGTTCCGATCCGACCCACAGGAAGAGAATGGAGGGATGGAGTTCGGAATTCTGAGGTCACTCTTTAGAAGCACATTCCTAACGCGAGCTGGGCATTCCCATACAATGAGTTCATTTGACATTGTTGAAGGTCTCTCAAAACCCAGCATTAGAGGAATGTGACCAGYCCTCTCTCTCTCTCWCACACACACACACACACACACACACACACACACACACACACACACACACACACACACACACAATTAATAGGTTATGAAGGCAAATCAGCATGTAGTCCTCTGTATGAACTGCCTGTATCATAAGAGCCAAGAAAAAATATTTTGGAAAGAAATCAAAGCGAACAATGAGAGCACTTGTGCTCGCGTGTCTGGAAATTTAGTGCGGATTTCTGGAAAAATAACCTAAAAAGAAACATTATAACATACAAAAAAACCAGAAAACCTTTTAGAGAATCAAAAATACAGTCTTTTTATTTTCAGTCTATATTTTCAAAAATACAAAAAGTAAATTATAATGATGCAAATAAAAGTGGTTCCCGATTCGTCGAGAGTTTTTACTCATTTCAAATATAAACGATCAAATAATAATAAAAAAATCCTTCATTTGTACATCTTCAAAACACAAAAACCCACAAAACAATTTAAATAAATAACTTAAACAACACAAAACAAAACATATTTACAAACATTAACTTCTCACAGGTGCTGCAGAGGCACCACAAAATGTTGTTACACCTTAGCAACGGAGTCTGTGGTTGCTAAGACACTTAATTCTTACAGTATTTTAAACAACGTTCCAGCAACAGTCCTCATTTGGCACAGAGTTTGAAGTGAATTGTCAATGAAAGAATTTTCTCCATATTCCTAGAATGGTTCATTTAGATTTCAAGACGACCAGGATGTAATTAAGATTTCCTAAAAAAACCCCAAAAAAACAAACTGACAACAACGGATAAACAGATTTATCTTCCAATGAGTATCTTTGACGTCACCGGATTCTTTGGTAAGTCTTGGCCTCCAACTTTGGTCTTCAGTTTGTACAGTTTTTAGATGTTGTTGTTTTTGGATGTTAAACATTTAGTCTTTGGCTCGAGTCGCTAAATCTGGTTCAGTTTCTCAGAGTTTGCTTTCCTCTTCCTCCAGAGGCCGGTTCAGACCAGGAATGTACTTCAGCAACCTCCGTCTAAAGCTCTTCTGTTTGGGTTTGCGCTGCAGTCCACTGAACCCTCCGCACTGCTGTTTCTCTCCGTTGGGGGGCGAGGGCGAGGCGGGACCCCTCATGTAGCTGCGCGTGCTGGCGCTGCGTGTCAGGGTGGTTTTGGCAGAAGCGAACAGCTCGCTGGCGGGTCGGATGAGGCGTTGCCGGCCACTCTGACCTTTATCCCGATTACCGTCGAGCTCGTCATTGCTGCCGTTATTGGCGCGTTCCCGCTGGAAAACGCAGGTCTGGTACAGCGGGTCGTCCTCCGCTGTGGCAGTACTGATGTGACTGACGCTGCTGCCGGGGCTGTCTGTCCCGCGGGTCGCACGCAGCGCCGCTGGACTCGGGGCTCCCAGGCTGCCGTACACGCCGGCGCACTCCAGAGACTCGTATACTGCCACATCACTCATGACGATGCCTGGAGAAACAAGAATGTAGCTTGAATGTGTGCAAGTCACTTTAGATAAATGACTCAAAAGATGCATAAAGGTCTTTTCAGAAAGAATGTAAACCATGTATGTTTTTTTGTATGCAAGCATTGCATTGTTTTGAATATTGCATTATTTACGTAACTGCATATTAAATATTTCTTCAATATCTTGTAGCCCAGCTCCATATACAGGAAGTGATTTGTGTGACACAGATACAGGACAGAAGTTCTCAAATGTCAGTACTTTCAAATCTCCAACCTTTGCACACAAACGTATTTAAATACAAGATAAACACCTGTGAAGGCTCTCACACACAGGATAAACACCGATGAAGAACTTACCATGCACGAGTCTCTGTTCCTGCACCATGAGAGATCTGTACTCGTCCCATTTCTCATGAAGGGTTTGCTGAGGGAAAAGAGAGAGTTATTTCACATGCCACTGGGCTGGTGTGCATACAACCGTTTTTCCATTACAATCGAGAACAGGGAAGTATGAAGCGATAGATTCAGCTCTCAGTTCTCTAAAGCTACTTCTCAGATCTGAACTCAGTGTTGAGTATTAGACTCAGAGCAAGAACCTGGAGAGACTGAACACAAAGATCTGAGATCTTTGTCCACCATCCATTATGGTGGTGTGTGAACGCATTTAAACTACAGCAGCCCAATACTGCTAATTCAAGTACACTTTTACAAATGTGAATTTATTGCGATAAGACAAAACCTGCATTGTTCGCCCTGACATCAGCAGAACAATGCAGACTTTGTGACTTTATTGCTTCGCTTTTGTTGCACATTTTTGTGGTCACACATACAAAATGACTTTGGGACAAGCTGGTTCAAACCGAAGGTCAGTGGATGTGAAACCAGTTCTGCTCCCATTCACACAGGTAGTAACCACAGGTGTAGCTCTTAACATCAACACAGTGTCTCAATTTGTACAGCTAGACATATTATATGTATTATAATGTTTATAATAAGGATTTATAATTTGAGCTTCAGGTCAGATTTCAAGGGAAATGACAGTTTGGTTTCATTTGACTTTAACGTACAGAAAGAACACAAGTAAAAACAGATGCAAATAGACAGAGAGACAGAGGTTAGGGGTTGCAGCTTAAACAAAAACTGCTTTGCTAATAAAGTGATATTAGCCCATTACATGTGGCTTAAATTAGCAAACGTTTTTTGGGGGGCCATTGCATGTGGTCTAGACATCTTGTGTTGCACACAAGCTCAAGATACAAGCTGTGTGCAATCACCACCGGCACGACTTCCCATTTCAGTGCCGCTCTAAAGCGTGAATGTGCAATGGAACGCAAAAATGCGTCTCGCAGCTTTTGTGAATGCGCTTTGTCAGCTGCACCGTGGAATGCGAGGGATTAAGGCCACATTGGTCACCGAAACAGGTGTGGCGAGAGAGCAAACAGGTGTGGTTAGTGCTGGAGTTCAGTGACAGACTGAGGCAGCCGTGTTAAAACTGTGCAACATCTTCATATAAGCGGCCGCATGCATGCATGTCTGTTAGCCCTCATTTTGAACATCTTACCTTTAAATACTGCAGTCTGGCTTCCAGTTCTGCTTTTCTGATAGAGTCACTATAAACCGCTTCCAATCTAGACACAGAAACAAAATAAACAGTTTTGTGTGATAACTCACTTCCTACATTGTGCCGTTTTGTTAAATGTCAAACATCTGAAACGGTCTGATTACTAGAAGCTTTAAAAACTGTGACTAATTAAACAAAGTAAAAGAGCTCTTTAAACATCAGACCACAAAACATCTGAATCTGAGATCAGACACACAAACACTCCCGTCTCCTCAAACGTATAAGATTTCAAGACCACCGCTGAACGTGATATAGATACGAAGCGGGACCCTTTGTTTTATGGGGCTGTTGTAAATTTTCACATCTACAACATAACCGCGTGTTTTCAAAGTGAAAAGATTTGTGTTAAGTATCGTGAAGAAAGAAGATACGAGCTTCTCAAACTCATGTGGTTGACATCACTGGTCTCCACACTGTATAAACGCTGGCTGGTTTTCTCAAGCCTTTTAACTTTATTAAACAGAAAGCAAAGAGGAGAATGAAAGTGTTTCCAATTCGATCTCATTTTTTATGCTAATTAAAAAACAACCACAGGTATATTTGGAACATTTCAGTCAGTTGTTTAATTGTTAGAATTGCCACGAAAGCAATTCTAACAGTTTAAAGAGTTTGTTTGGTGTCGTATAAACGCCAGTAAAGCAGGACAAAATAGCGCCCACCTACCTGACACAGTTTCCTGATGATTTAATTATCTGAACAATCTCTTTGTGTTGAAATCCGTCCACAGAGTCGTCGTTCACACGGGCGATAGTGTCTCCTGCAAGACAAAAAGTGTTCACGACAGAACTGATTTCGCATTGCATGCTGTTGTGTGCTGTAGTGTGTGTTTGACTCAAATGCTAAACTCTAATGTGAACCATTTAGCAAATACATTTTTCACAAAATAATTGTGCAATAAATGCAATAGCAATAATTGTGCTTTTGTCTTATGACATGAAAAGACTCTACACAGACTGATTATTGGTTTATTGGTTTTGTTGGAGGTTTGACATCACAGATCGATATAAAACAAAACAATTCCTTTGTCTTTAGTTTAGTTTAGTTTTTGTTTAAGAAGGATGAGCTCACGGGCTTTCAGAAACGGGTCAAAGAGGACAATCTCAAAGCATGCTGGGAATGCAGGAAGTGAAACCAGCAGACACGCACATTAACATCTGATCAGGCATCAGTTTTTCTGTGAACTGGAATTGATAAGACATGATTTGCTGAAGATCAACTGATCCCAGGACAGAGCAAATGGACACTTATATGCAGCGCTGCTGACCTCTGAGATGGCACACAGGACTGTAGATTCTGCATTTTAAATTTCCGCCGATGCTAACATTTTGGAAAAACCCTGAATAGCGTAACGCTAACACGACCGGGTCACGGGTTCGATTCCCAAGGAACTGAACGAGTCAAGAGAAGTTTAAACAGATGCCTTTAACTAAACCGTTTAAGAATAAATATTAAATTATTCTTAAAATGAAAATGATAACAGACTGTTTGTACATTTCATATTTTGCATGGTTGAAAGATCTGTTAAGTACAGTAATAGTTAAAATATTAAAATAGAACATATTGCAGCCCACAGAGCAGAACAGAAAGCCACAGAGCAAGTGACCATATCTGGTTTTACAGCCTGAAACGGTGAAATTCTGTTTACACTGTATATGGGCTGAAAAACAGGCCGACACACTGTGATGTTTACACTTCCTGAAACAGTAAACTGCCATTCAACTGTCCTGCTGTTGACAGACTTACAACCCAGCTAACAGAGAACGTTCTCAGAACGTTGGCTAAAAGTTCTCAAAGTTCAGAAAGTTGCTCAAAACGGTTCTTCTGTAACCTTAGTAGAACTATTTAATGTTACATTTAATATCAAAAACATTATTCTTAAACTGTTAGTGTTTGTTAATGTTATGAAAATGTTACAGAATTATAAAGGTTTAAATAACTTCTTATATCCATGAAATAATGTCAATACAGAATCCACAAATGTTTTAAACAACTTTTCAAATATTACTTTTAGCATTACTTAATGGAAATGTTAAACAAACGTTCTTACAACCAAAAAATGCTACCTAAAAACATACTTAGAGACGGTAATGTTTGAAACACACCTCTGACCTCTGAACTGAATATTATCACCCCTGTGTTAAATGACAGTTTAGTGCGAGACTCACAAATATAAAGTCAACAACAGGGGCTGATTTTGAACATACTTACCAACTTTAAGGCCTGCAAGCTGGGCAGGGCTGCCCTCGTGAACTTTACAGACAAAAGTGCACATCTCCACAGAGTTTTCGCTCTGGTGATGCAGCCCGTATGTCTGTAGACCAAACAAAACAGATGGTAAACAAACCTGAGTTATTTATAGACAATCGTTCTACAGTAAACAACGTGAGTCATATGCTAACAAATGTGAGCCACTGTTTTGTGTCATTTAAAACAAGACGCGGCTTAGTGTTCAACAAAGCCTCTCTAAGTCAGGCCTGATAGGGTTTCTGCCGTGGCTGCTGGCTGTCTTAACACCATAATGTGTTCAGTGACTTGAATGTTGACCTGCTTGTGTTCACAAAGACTGACTGACAGATTCAATAGCTTGAAGGAAGCTAAACGTGACCGAATCACCTGCAGCGATTCCTCACATCCTGGATCAACGAGACAAACCGAAACCGGCTCGCTGGTTTTGTTGTGGTTTCAATGTTTGAACTGATATGCGGCTCATCTGACACAAATCACCCGGGTTTAACTCTCTCCCATCTGTCTGAGGCAAACAAACATGTTTTGCTAGCCATGTTGCGTTGTAACAACAATGCTAAGCTCCGCTGCGGAGCGCCAACGACAAACGCAGCCGTTTACTTAAAGTCAAAACTGCATTTTAAAGCAATTTTGAGCGAAACATGATGTTCAGTGAGGGGAAAATACATTTAAACCTTTTGGGATTTTATCCGATGGGAATCGACTGAATCGGAATCTTTAACCTATGAAAAAAGATGAAGCCACAAACTTCAGACTTTACTGGTGCAAGACAAGACATATATTATTGCTACTGTATGTAAGTTACTAACACAGTAAAAACCGTGTCCATCAGCTTTAACTGTGAGAGACTGAGAAGCTACAGTGTGATGTGAAATATCTGAATTAACTCAGAGCAGGAGGACTGACTGAGTCCAACACGCTTAGCTTAGCTTCCCACTTTAACGCTAATGATCAACGTGACGCAGACGCACAGTTTTAACTGGTTACCAAGGAAACACGCGGTGGGATATTGGTTTTCTCACGACATCCACTTTCACAATGAATGACAATGTATTTGGCGTGTGATGCGTGTAGGATGTCATCGGGCCAGAGACGAGCACGTCTGATGTCGGTACCTGTTTCCTGAACTGAAACCCAAAACTGTTGTTGAGGTTAACAGCTGCGTGAGCTGAGAGGACTCTTAAACCTCACGGCCTGACTAAACTCACTGTGACACCTCATGAACACTGATTTAAGGAGAAACACCTCATTCTGTGCATGACTGTGGGGATTTCTAGGGGGTTTTGAAACTACTGAGAAAAATTATGACGCAAGAATCTACTGCTTGAGATGTGCAACGATACGTAATTAACAGTCAAACCCTCAATATTTAGGCTGTTTTCACCCCAACTGGAAATCTTAATGGGCCTTTACATAAAACACTGGTGTTTTAGAAAACAGCATGACATGTGAAACGGAAGACGTCTCAACATCTTAATTCTCTTTCTAACTAGTCAGCAGCACTAACCAGCAGTTGTAGACCATTGTGACTCGTTTATAATGCAACAGTAACTGGTAGCAGATGCAAAACCATAAGTTTGTTTCTGAGAAGTTTGGAATCCTTGCCCCTCAAACACCAGAAACTGAAGCGTCGCTATCAGGAGATGCAAAACACAGATATATTTACATGGCCGATACTAGCAGCTGTATCCTCGCTGCGCCGAGGCTCAGAAAACGATATTTTCCTGCACGCCATCCAAGAAAACAATTCTTTTCTTCATGCGTCGCCTCACGTGACAGAAATCTGATGTCATTTCCTGTCCTAGAGAACAGGGCAGGAAAGGAGGAGTCTACCATCCGGCACTTGAACTATTATCCATAACTAAATATACACTAGCTGTCTGGTACATTCGTAACAAAATGACACTGGAAATATGTTAGAGGAACCGGGTTTTGATAACATGACTGTTGTCAGAACTAAATTAACTAAAAAAACAAGCCAAGGCAGAATATTCTCACGCTAACACAAAAGTTGCTGATCGTCAGCAAAATATAAACAGGCACTGATTTCAAAACCATCAGGGATCTGACATCGCAGCCCCCAGACGCCTTTATCATGGATTAACCTTGACTAATACTCCCTTTAGTCTGATTTTGTTGAGCTGAGGCCAAATAAACACAGGTGTCTCCACTATATAAAAACTACAAAACAAGGTCATCTGTTCTTTTGTCCTGGAAGCCAAAATGTCAAATCTACAAGAGTACAATTATCATTTAGCACCATTTAAAACATCTGCCCACACAGTAGTGGAAAAAAGTTTCTTAATCTCTCTCACCTGAATTTCAAAGCCAAACGTCTCGTCATCTTTCTTCTCCAAGATCAAAGTTTTCCTGTAAGGAAATTCACAAAAACACAAGACATTCCGTTAATGTGGCCTTGGAACGGTTTCATTAAACCCAGTCTTTCAGGTCACGACCTCCTGACCGGTGATGATGGTTATAAAGTTCATGAAAGCCGACGTCACACAAAACACATAATGGACTACATGACGCCGGTTATTTCAGGACCGTTTCCCTTATGCCGTAATCAGAACATGCCAGAATCAGTCATGACATCACAAGGCTCTGACTGACAACATTTTGGTTGTTTAAACAGACATGGGTGTGGCGGTCTAAAAAGTCCCTCACAAATATGTATTTGACTGCTTTCAGTTTTAAGGACAAACAGAGTCTGTTTCAAACCAATAAGGGCCACAGGATACAGATGTCTGCTGCACAGAAGCAATTCAAACTGTTACTGTAACATCTAGACACCTGGTGGGAACATCATGGTTGTTGTCTAGACAGTTGAGCAACATGGAAATTTCTGGATTCAAACAAATCAGTGAATATTTCTCTGTTTTCTTATAAGGCAAGTCAACACATATCGATGATATCTAGATGCATGCGGTGATGAAACACCACATTTATCCATCTGCCCAGTCCAAAACAAGCTCTTTATTCCAACATGGCGTATTAAACGAGGGGTTATTTTTGTTCTTTGACACCTAGGAAACAAGCGTGAATGACTGCGACCGGACGCCGTCTTAAGTGTTGCAAAAAATAGCGTGTGCTTTTTAGGGAAATTACTCTGACGCATGCATCAACCAATCACGGCCAAGTCGGTGGAAACGGATAAATGGTGTCAATCTCACCTGTGAGGTTCCGGTGACTGAGCGAGGGACTTCCATTTCTGCAGCCCACCATTCTGAAAGAGTCAAGAGAAAACAGGGGAGTATCAGAATATGCGTTTTGAGGTTGAGGTTGACGTTACTCACCGAGCATCTGGAATGTCCCGAGAAACAGGTTCACTACAAATTTCCTCATCACAGTTTTTTCAAAACAGTCTGAGCTGTCAGTCAAGCAACATGTGATATCACAGACACAACCAGAAATGCACGTCTGATGTCTGGCACCTTTAGCTGGTGTTTGTGTTTATTCCTGTCTCTGAACTCATTTTATCTCCAGACAACCAACATCTCTGTCTCTGAATTATCTGCAGAACAATCTAGATAAGGTCAGATCTGCCCCAGCCAACAGTTCTTAGAACGTTCTCTAAAAGTTATTAAACATTTTCCTGTAGTAATGTTAGTAAAATATCTTTAACATTGCATCATCTATATCTTAGCCTTAAGTTGAAACACTTCAAATACTAAAAACATTTCTATAATGTTCTTATAATGACACAATACAATGTTAAAGTAACTAGATGTTTTAAACAATCCCAGAACTTTCAAAATAACATTTTAAATGTTTGCGCTACCAACTAGAAACGTTACAGAAACATTTTTACAACCTAAAATTGTTAGCCGAGGCAGCTGGTTGCTCTCTTTTTGCAACCACAAACACTGTCATGTGTTGTCAACAACTTGACTAATGGATCGACTGATAATGAACACAAACCACACAACAGACTGTATTCATGTTATTCCTGCCCTGACAGACTCCCATTTAAATCCTACTACCTCAATCCCACCACGTCCCGCTGCCAACAAAGTGCACTTTACACACGAGCCCTGCCAAGCCTGTGAAACGCTGCTTTTCTTTATTTTCACACACTTTGAGAATTGTCGTAGGGTCCGCTCAATGGCTTCATTTATGTCAGAGTAACTAAGAGGGTCTCTTGGGGGCAGCCGGGCCGGGAGTCGGGACTTAGCCGCACAATACCCTGTTGTGGCCCGGCGTTCATGCAGAGTGTAGGAGTCTCAATACAGGGATCTGTTCACAAACCTGCCCTGCCATCCTAAACCCTGTAGTGTGCTGTAGTGTAGTGCACTACACTGCTGTGAAGACGCTGAACTTCAACAAATAAAAAGTAACATTGCCAGTCAAATATTCAACTAAAAGCAAAGACCAAAATGTAGTGGCAAGAAAATCTCTTTTTTTACTGCTTAATAATTCAGGCCACAGATTTTAACGTTACGATTTTTTCAAAGCAGTGACACCTCCTTTATCATGACTATAGTTTTGGTTGCCGGCATCAGATGTTTTTGTATTTTAAGGGCCCGGGTTTGTCATTAAACATTCAAAACACTGCCACACCGACACCGGCGACCTTTGTTCAAATCCACGGCACACTTAGTTTCACATGGAAGTGCCACAATGTCTAAACACCACAGACGTCCCCGGACACTTGGACAGGATGTACTAAACGGTTTGGCCGGCCACACATGAGCTGGACCGTAAAAATTCTGCCACAGAACTCAGCAGGGACAGAAACTGGTTGAGTCTCACCAGTTACTGGGTGGTCCAAACACACCAGGAAAACATTTCACACCATGAATGACCATAAAACACATTTCAATGTGTGAAAATCCAAGTGTCCGAACCGAGCAGACCCACATCTGTATGTTTAAAACTAGAGAGCAACCGAGTTAAACTGCACAGCAGATAAATGATGACTAACTATAACTATAAATAACAACAACAACACAATACAACATCTAAACACTTGACGTTTGAACGTTCCTAGAACATCTAAGTAACATCTGAACGTTTTTGTGATGAAGGAAACGCCAGGGGAACGTCCTAACAACCTAATCTTGTTAGCTGGGGTCTTATGAGAATAAGTGAGTCAGAGGCAAGCAAAAGTGAAAATGCGGAGTCACTTTAAAACCTTATCCTCGCGTTCGCGTGCAAACGCCACGCGCGCTGCGCGTCACCATCCGACGGACAGGTGCGAGCGCGCGCGCGCCCGCGCACAGGTGAAAACATCGACGCGTGACAACTGCTGCGTCCATCCACAACAACTGACCGCTTTAACTCTATATTTAACTAGTTTTCACCCACATTAAGGCTAATGGGGCATCAGTCGGGGGCAGATCTGGAGTCTCCACGTCCATCTGTTTCCAAACTCATCAGCTCCCAATTAAACCCAGAAACCGAGTCCAGATGTTCATGCGTTGAGATCAGAGACAATATGAGCCAAACACAGTTGAACGAACCTAAAGACTCACATTAAACATTTAACCAACATTATTAAAGTACATAAATGACCTTTTTGAAGTTCCTCGGCAGCGTCCCTCCGGAGTAAGCGAGGGTCTTATAATTATAAACGTCACCGGAGTTTGGGGGGCCACGACCCCCGGTTCCGTCCGATTTGGAGGAGGAGAAGTAAATCTCCCCGCTGTCCGGTTCGGTCGAGTTCATCTTCTTCACACGCCGAAATGTCATATTTTTCATAATCCGACGGCGTTTAACGTAAAATATAAAGTCTGAATAAAGAAAGACGGGAGGTGAGATGAGAAGCAGATGAGAAATAAATGAGAAATGAATGAGAAACTTGATGTCATCGGGCCTCCGTCAGACTCCGTGTGTTTAGAAACTAACACGTGTGAAGCGAATACTTCACAGGGGGCGGGGCCGTAACGCCAAGTGGGCGGGGTCACGGAATTGAGGCGATGCGATTGGACGCGATGGACAAAAGTAATGTTGTGTTTTTTTAATGTGTTATTTCTAATAAACACAAATATTTGTCTTGCATAAATAGTGTTTAATATAACAATTTAAGCTTTAGTTTGAGGATAAGGCAGAAAACTATTCGCTAGTGGTTAAATATTTAGGTTACTTGAGATGTACAATTAAATTAAGAAACTTAAGTAGCTTGTATTTGCAGATAAATCAAAGTTGCTAAAGTTACATTCATTTAAATCTGATAGGAAACGGAGAAGCTTAAAAACACACGATGTTGTTTTTAAAAGGGCTGCAATTTTCAACCTAATGACGCCCCCTTGTGTCTATATGCGGAAGAGCTTTAGTCCCTTATAAAGACACACGAGTCCAGTAATTCAACATTGAAATGTTTATTGAGACAAATTCACAAACTGAAGAGAATTTCTACATTCTCAAAAGCGGCATGAAATGAAAGAGCCAGAAGAAATGTCTTAAAATCAGTGGTTCTCCACTCAGACTCTCAGAACCGTCTCGCAGAAGTTTTTGTGTCTCTTCTTAAGAAAGTTGAGAACCAGAAGTTATTGTGGAATCAGGGCATCAAATGTCCTGCACAAGCAAACAAACAGCATGACATACAAAACTGTGCAACATGCAAAACATTCACGATTTTTCCCATTCAGAGATATACATTTAAGGAGCTGTCACATGCTCAATATAACAGCCTGCGTCATTAACTTTTACACTTTTAAATGTATGAAATGATTTAAAATCAGTTTAAAAAGCAGTTTACTGACGCAACTGACTCAATACATTCTGGATACAATATAAATGTCCTATTAAAATGAGTTAACATGATAAATGTTACTGTGCTTTTAATATATCATCTAAACATTACACCTGCCATTTATGGTGTATATATTTTAACAACAAATAAATTACATGTGCCGTTAGGTTCTTGCTATGGCGAAGAGCGCCGCCGGCATGTTGTTTAGCCCAGATCTTAAAATATACAGCGATTAGTAACAACAGAAGATTTAGGGTTTAGCCTAAGAAAAACATTTAAAAGGAAATGCAGCTGTGCAAATTCATGCTAGCGCTAACTCTTAAATCTACTATACAGCAAAGTCATCGGACCTTAGCAACATAATCCATACAATAGATGTTTATCCACATCACTTTAAAACAAATATCCTACTTATTTACCCTAAATGAAATGTGTGATATCTATGTAACGGCCAAAGACACAATGCATGCTAAAAATCGCATGAGCTACTGTTTAAGATAACTACATTTCTTTAAAGAAAGTGTATTTAATGCACAGCTGATCTTAAGATGAGTGAAAAGATCTGTTTGGAATTGCAACTTCTTATTAAGCATCTGTCACAGATTAAAACGTGACGTATTGGCCGTAACAGACATTGGCTTTAGATTTGGGAGCATCTGTAGCTTTGCACAGACGACTGACTTTATTTCAGGTTGAAGAAGCCAGTGGACTTGGCCTGAGGGCCCATCATCATACTGGCCTGATTCTTGTGTGTGATATGAATCTGAAAAACATAAATACGTCTCATTTAAAGGAACAGCACATGCAAAGAGGAAACATGTATGTGTGTGTGTATATATATATATATATATATATATGTGTGTGTGTGTGTGTGTGTGTGTGTATATATGTGTGTGTGTGTGTATATATATATGTGTGTGTGTGTGTGTCTGTGTATATATGTGTGTGTGTGTAATGCTAAAAACTAAAAGGCTCATTTAAATTTCAAATCACATTTATTGTCACATCACCACAGAACGTTTGCCTAGGTGAGTGAAATTTAATGCTAGTGATTAAAGAGACAATGTTGGGAAAGTGATAGACACTCACAGTACATGGCGGCTGCATCCACGGTTCTCCATCTATCTGCATCGGCAAAGCTTTCGTCGTCCTGAAAACAAAAAAACATTTTTAAATCACAATCCAAACGATAACAGTAAAAATAGTTACTGAGTTAGCTGACCATCTGAAAGCTCAATGCATGACAAAAGAATGACTGGAATGTAATTCGAATAGTTCACCTTTGAATAAAATGTGCATAACAATTATGATAATGGCACATAAACACACAGTTCACAGCATGTCTTGGCTTGTCTGTGCCAGTCAGGGTTGCCAGGTCTTTATAACAAAACCACCCTCAATGGGCAATCAAAACTTGCCCAGTGACCATGTCCAATGTTCAAATACCAAGACAAACTTGCCTCTGTTGTGTGTTACACACAAGTTCATCTTAAAAATCATACACAATAAAATATTCCAATACAGTCAAATATAACTTAATGTAATAAATAATAAATAAAGTGAGTGTGGATTTGGCAACACAGGTGTCAGTATAAGATTAATTTGGCCATCCAGTTTTTGCATGTCTTCAGGTGTGCGTCTCACCTGATGGTGATCTGAGATGTTTTGGCGAGTCGTACGGCGCTCTTCAGCCCCGTGTAGATCTGTCCCATCTCAATGGCTCCCTCCAATCCCACCACCTCCACACGTTTATCACTCATGTCTGCGTGGATGGAGACAAAAGCCTGTTGAGTCTGGTTTGGATGACTTTCACATCAAATGGGTCGTATGATACAATGTTTCAGTGCTTATTTATTCCCTGGAGTCCAATTATAATGTTTCTGAACCAACAGTGAAAATTCTGCTTATTATGATCATTGACAGCCTTTAACTTTTGAACAGTTACACGGGCATTTTAGCCGCTGTGGGTTTAATGGTAAAATGCAGCTTGCGTCGTCTCTTTAAAAGCGACCTGCGGTACATTGTTAGGGTCACAAAACAATCCGGCCCAAATAAGTCAAGCTCCTGAAACGGGCCTCACTTATGTGTAAATGTTGAAGGTCACATTTTTGTTGAGTTTGGGTCAGTAAAATCCAGAATTCTGGTCGTTTCTGAATAAGTAATGAATGCTAAAAGCTACACAAGGTTTTTAAAGTACAACACACGTTATCTCAAAAATGAGATTTCTCGAGACATGAACCCCATCACAGTTCCTGTATGAACCCAAGCCTACCTTGCGGGCTGACTTTTAAGAGTTCAGGATCTGTGATGACTTCAGGCAGTTCCTGGTCTGCTCTGTCACTTTTTTTGGCTTCACCCCACAGGTTGGAGCCGCCGTGCATGCTGGGAATATTCAGGACAGCAATTCCCTCAAGCGAAAGATTATTGAGGTCCAGCTGGTTCCCACAACACTGAATAAATCCATACAGAATGTGAGTTTATCAAACTCTGTAAATTCCAGTTATTTGAGGCAAATACTTTATCAGTTATGAACTTGAAATAAATGACTCCAGCAGACGACAGGTTTTATCGCTCTAATGTCTGACAGTGACGATTCTTTCACTGATATTTTTTTTGATGGTAAAGTAACATGAAAAGAGGAAACAAGTCCAGCTGGCAGGAGACAAACGTTTGTTGTCGTTCTCTTATTGCCAGTGACCCGTTCCACATTTCTGCATTCGCTAAGTGGAAATTAGTGGCTAAGTGGATTTCTGCATTCCCTCATAGGTGGGTGAACTGTGACTGCGATCGTGAAAGCAACTGCGGTGTCCCGTTTTACTTAAACTATAAATAAAAATGTCTGGAATGTTCCTCAAAGCCAGACGTTTTCATTTGCAATTTGAGAAAAACTAACACTATGGTGGCAGTTACTGGTTTTCACTGGTTTTCGCTTCATTTTACCCCCCTATGGAACTCAGCGTGAAACGGTCCAATGAAGTTCAAACATCTCACCTCGATGGTCAGACAGTCCTTCAGTTTCTTACACGATGCTGAGATGGTCTCAGAGGTGGCAAATTCAAAGTACCACAGTTTGTTCTTCGTTCTGGAAACAGTGCAGAATAACAGATACTGATTTTATATTCAATCATGACTAACAATATTTATAATAAACATTAATATTAATGTTGCCATGACGACGGTGGACCCGACACCCACCTGCTGTTAAACTTCTGAGGGTGTTTTTCTCTCATGGTGTGAAAGCGATGAGCGATGGACGCGTCCTGTTTGAGACAGAATCAACACAGTGAGAAAAACATTGAGTTCATTGCATTAAACAGCTGAAACCAGGGATTCCTAGGGACACTCACTGATAAAATGCTTTAACAACTTACCTAAATGTAAGTCACTTTAAATATTAAGTAAATGTAAATAATGTGTGAAAGAGGAACACACTGAAATAGGATAATTGTGTAATAATGCTTTGTGGTGCTTTCAAAACATCCTGACCAGCCTGACACAGTTCAACCAATGGCGTCAGACTGGGACGGTACTATTTGTTTTCTGACCAATTGGAAGCAGGGGTGCGTTCAGATAATCAAATCAACATTTTTGCAATTGTGCTACTATTACAATTGCTATCACTTAATGGCTATAGAAGCTAAAATAAAGAGCGTGAGAGCAGTTAGCTGGACAGCAGAGGCCGTATCCAATGCGTCTTACCACTCCAATGGAAAAGTAATTGTTGATGATTTCGTAGGGCACTGGGTCACCTTCCTCCTTACTGTCCTCCAGAATCACCTCTATGCTCCAGCGGTCCATCGGAACCACGGTACTCGCCTCAATGTCTTTCAGGATCCGGCCCAAATCCATCCCATCATAACCTAGAACCAGAGCGCTGGTGAGAACCGATGGTTACACACAAGACTTCCAAAGGTTCTCATGTCTGCATGGATCAAGCTGTACATGCACAGAGAATAATAAGGCGTAACATTTATATTTAAAAATAAATTAAAGTTTTTCTTCTGCCCATTTTGTCAAAACAATAATTAAATAAATGTGCAAAAGCCAAATACAACTTTGAACAATACAGGACAATTTAAATGCATTTTCCAATGCATGAGAAGTCAACATTTTGTGCTGTTGTCGAATTATGTGCTAGTATGTGCTAGATATCCTCAGTTTCCGTCCTCACCTCCGCCCCACCTCAGACAGCGAGCGAGGTCATTTCCTGTGCCAAGAGGAAGTACCCCCACAGGGGGGCGCACCGGCAGGTTGGCTTTATCTTTAGTGAGAAATTGAAAAAAGAGTTAAAAACAACAAAACATTTTTACTGACGCCATAAACGGTCATATTCTTTATTGCTCAACTATTAATATCATGAATATTTTATTGAGTTGTGCACCTATGGCATCGAGGATCCAGCCCACGGTGCCGTCGCCGCCACAGACTAATATTCTGTAGTCCTCCAGATCTCTGAAGAAACGCAGCCTGATTGGACGTAAATTAATTCAGATTAAAACAAGTTTTTAACTGATCTGAACCCACAAGCAAAAATGAATCTTTTGTGCCTTTTTTGCAATAAATACAAAAAGCTTTCATCAGAAATGATACAACCAGCATTAAAATGTCAATTCATATTTGAAAACGTGTACAATATTTGGCATGTTCTTTCATTTTTAGATGAAGGTTCTTAGAACATTGGCTAATGTCTAAAAGTTCCCTCAGAGTTATAAAAAAATCTATAATGTTTTTTTCATACATACCAAAAACATTGGTTCTTAAGCAAATGTTCTTACGTTACACAAAGCAGTTCTGAATCTGTGTTATTTCAGCGTAATTTTAAAATATTCAGAATCAAGAAAGTCGTGTACTTAAAGATCTGGAAATCACTGGATAATTAAACACACAGAAACAGCAGATAAATCTTTACCCTGGTGCTGGTCCACCATTAGAAAGATTATAAACCTGCAGCGGATTCAACAAGTACTGGAATTTTCTAAGCACTCTGTGAAAATAAATATATTTAGTGACACTTTTGCTTGGTTAGAAGAACATTATTAAAACATTTTCAATTCTGTGATGTTTTAATTCAAATTAAGAAAAACTTTTGATATGTGATGTTAAATTTTAACGTTCATTATTATATTAATGAGCTCATGTGCTGAAGGACATGTTCATAAGGACATATAATTTAATCTTCCACGTTAAGTTATATGTGACACATTTGCAATAACAACTAGCTGATAATAACTCACCTCTCTCCCTGTTTCCCGCCGCTTTTAGGGTTCACAAACACCAGCAATGGATGGGTATTAGAAATCTGGCTTATCTGTTTGGGCACAAGATACCATGTCACTACAGTCATGATCAAAGGGGGGGTGGCGTGTTAAACCGACGGTCCAGCCTGTGTCTCACCTGTAGTATCTGTCCGTCAGGTGTGGTGTAGTGTTCACTGTCATCAGCCGCTACGGAGCAGCCGTTCTTTACACTGTTCTGTCTGTCCTGAGACATAATTCAAAACAGACATTATCAGACATTACCCATTATCACAACACACTGTGATACACAGAGTGTGATATTTTCATCATTTCCAAAGCCAGATGTAGAATCACAGATCACACTGGTGTTTCTTACCCTAATGATGGGGTATATGGCCCATGGGGGTAAAATATGATCCTTAAAGGGACCACAGTCGCAGTCTAAGGCGTCAGCGCACTCATCATGTCTCTAAACGTGAGAGAAAACGATCAAACCATCATCAACAATAATGAACAAACGACTAATGAAGTCTGACAGAATAAACCAAAATATTATCCTTCTAACATTAAGTGTCATTGTTTTATTAACAAAAATACAAGTCTTACTACAGTGTGACACCAGACGCAGCGTTTGCCTGTGAGGCTGTGCTTGATTTTTTTCTGACACTTGTCACACTTTCCTGAATCACAGTTTCCAGTCACCCAGTCATGAGAGGCGATCTGCGTGCAAACAAACGCCACCTGTGTTATCATGTTGACTTAACGCATTCAAATCCAGCTGAGGCCACGACTAGTTCTCACAATTTTTACTCTAGTGAATATTTAGATCTGTTTATGAAAAATACACATTTGTGCAATTAGAGTTTGTGAGATACAGCCAGTGGCAACTAGCCTGTCTCCTTTACTTTCATAACTTTTAACAACTTTTAATAATTAAATGTTGTACTTACCCCTGCATCTTTTTTGGACATGACGTATGTGCGGCTGCAGGGAGCCGGGTTCTTATTGGCACACCGGCCGTGAACTGTGTATTTACAGCCTGTGTATGACAGCAAACAGTTCTGATGCTAAACTGATCCCAGATCAGAACTAAACATACTGGTTCACACGGTTTCTAAAACTTCACTAACACAGCTACTTAAAGCATTAACTAAATGCTAAAGCATTAACATTACCCACTTTCCACTATCAGAACTAGTGCATGCTGGGCCAGTTTCCCAACTAACATTCTCAAAACGATGGCTAATGTTCTCTGAGAGCTCTCTCAAAGGTAACGTAATATATCATATCATATATCATAAACGTAATATATCATATCATATATTGAACGCTATTATAAAATTGTTAGTGGAATGTGAACACAGAATTTATAATAATATTAACCCAAAACATGCATTGAATGTTATAACATCCTGAAATAACATCCTTCAACATTCCTATAAATTTGTTAGCTGGCATTAAAACCACCAATAACAATATTTTCTGTGCGCAGCCAGAAAAGGACTGATTCTTATAGCTTTAGAATGACGTGTACCCAGGATGAGAGCAGTTTTGGGACGGTGGAAAACAAGCTACTGTCTCAGTCCATTTATTGTCGTATAAACACCATTTTAATGGTAAATAATAGGTGGTACTCACAGGTGCAGCAGAGGCCCTGTTTGCGCAGCCCCCGCAGCGCATTCTGACAGACATTACAGTAAACAGGCTTGTTAAAATGCTTCATTCTCCACAGATGCTGTCCGTCTCTTTGAGTTATCTTCAGAAAGTGGAAAAACATTCAACAATTCAATTCTAAATGTTTACATGTGCTTAACGTATCATTGTCTCACTTAAATACATCTTTGTATTAATAAAGTGACAAATGTTCACACAAGCTAACAGGAAACAGGGAATGTTCAAAAGGGGAACGTTCTAACATCTAACAGTTCTCTCAGAGTTATTGTAATTCTTGCTGTGATGTTGTAACTGTAGTTGTAATTCTCACTGTAAGTTGAAAAGGTTATACAGTCCATCTGATTAAACTTAAAAGATTTAAAGGCAGAGAAACGGTTTTACAGTGTTCACACTGGGCTTATCTTACATCCGCCGCTGTTGTTAATAGATTCAGCAGACGACTGGAGGTGTTGAGCGGGACAGAGAATGATGTGACTCACACATCAGGGCACTATTATTAGTGTCAAATCTTTGGTTATGATGACTCAGGAGGAAACTACAGACGGACGGGCAGGAGGGCTGAAGGTTTAACCCACGCAGTCGGAAACGGGCCCTAATGGCCCATTATGGTCCCTGTGCATCGTTCAAATTACACATCAGGAACTCTCTGGCTTTGACATGCAGCTGAGAGCGACTGCATCTCAGGACTACAAACACACTGATACATACAGGAGCTTTAATTCATTCATTAATAATTTAATCAGGTTACTCACAGAAACTGCCCTGCTAACTGGAAACGTTCTTTGAATGTTTGCTTTCTAAAAGTTCTCAAACTTTCTTGCAAAAGAATGTTGGTAGAACGATTGTTGTAGTGGAACATTATATTACACATCATAATTATTCCAAAGTTGTAAGTGGAACTCAGACATTTTAAATGCTTCAATACTTAACAGAAACATTACAGAAATGTTCTTACAGCTTAAAAAAGTTTGACAGTACAACAGCTTAAAAAAGTTTGACAGTACAACAGCTTAAAATAAGTTTGACAGTCCAAACTTTGCACAGCATTTATTGAAAATGACTGTTGGCAACTGGTGTCAACAACAAGCGTGTTCAGAAAATGTAACTTCCTAACACATTTGCGTTAACTGTCACCCTGCAAACTCATAAATGTTACATTTACCCAGTTTTGGGAGTAATATTAAAATTATTTTTTGGTCAAATCCTTGCGTGTGAAAAATGTTTGCACACATTTATACATATTTGTAGGTGCAAATATTCATGCATGTTTGAGTTTAAATATGTGAGTAAAAACTCGTGCAACTGGTCGTGTAAGAGTGTGAGTGTGTGTGTGTGTGTGTTTGTGATCACACATTAGAGGTGTCACTGTTGTTTGCACCAGCACAACGTCAACAGGCATTTGGTGTGTTATGTTGAGGCTAAGCCACTGCAGCAACACAGACTGATACGTTTAGTACTTGAGCTCACACCTAATAAACAAAACTACAGTACTACACTTTTCTTTTTCCTCCTCTTTCCTACAGCTTTAGGACAATAGAGTTTTGGGACAAAAACATCACCTCAACTCTCTGACTTTACAGCTGGAATCAGAATATGTGAGTTGAATGGAGCAGCAACATTTTTCCCTCCTCACTCAAGTTTTCTACAATCACTCCGCTCCAAATCCACTCCGTGTTTTCCACAGTCTGTTACTCACACAGGTAAAATGTTAAACCCAAGCCAATGTACTGAGTACTGCAGTGGCTCCATCACACAAACAACAATTTTTTCTTTTATTTGGGTTGCTAATAGTTTTCTAACTCTATTTCAAACACGGTGAGTTTCAGATGACCTGTGTGTGTGTGTAAATGTGTGTGTTTCCTCACCTTCAGTCCCAGTAAAACCAGCAGGGGGATGTTGTTCATCCCCCCCTCCACCCATTCCTGCAGCGAGACGGTTCCGTTGCTGTCCGCATCGATCGCTGTCATCATGTCCTTCAGAACCTGAAGAACCACATTTAACATTTTACATACAAAACATACGTTTTTCTTAATTTGTCAGTGGAATGCTTTAAAACGTCACAGAACTGAAAACGTTTTAATAATGTCCTTCTAACCAAGCAACAACGTTAATAAAGCATCCATGTAAAAGCATTATGTAAATCATAGCATGTTTGTTGTTTTGGGCTTTATTTTTCTACACAAGTCGAGTCTTGTCAGATGAGGGAGGAATTTTGGTTCAGCAGGGCGTAGTTACATGTGGAAATGTTTTGCAGTCAAATATCACACACACATAGATCACAGAGGGTATATTATAGAGGATGCCCTCGTACACACTGTCCATTTTATACTAATTTAATAATATTTTACCATAAATTAGCTGTCAGGATGTTTCACTGTTACTAAGGACATCTTGCCCTCACAAATAACTAGACTAAACTTTATCACTAAACTTTAACACACACACAAACTCACAGGCAGCAGTTCGGACACATCCCACCCCAGGTACTTCGCTGCATGCATCATCTGGGCAATAATGCGGTCCACTTCCTGTTTCATGCACACACGTGATTGGTTAAAGACGTTACCAAAGCAAAAAAATTCAGTTCTGTTACATAATGAGGAATTGAAAGTAGATTTGAATACAGCATGCCACATGAACAGCCACAAACATGACCTGGTTCTCTCTTAAAGACTGTCAGAAATGTTTATCATTAACTTATCTCTGACAGAGATTGTCTTAACCCACCGAACTGTCCAGCACACCGTTTCCATCTCTGTCATACAGCCTGAAAGAAACTGTATAACAGGAAAAATATGTGGAACTCAATACTAAGACATTATTGCCAAAATCCATATAGATACTGAAGTGGCAAAAAGTGAGATTTACATTCAAGTTTGTCTCTGGGCTGCCCATCTTCCAGAAGAGAGAAATAACATGACACATCCTTCAAAAAGACTTCCTCTGTAGACACAAAACACAGAGACACATGCCAACAATTATTGCATATATGATCTATATCATCAAATGACTCATTTATGAAACGTTCTACCCAGCTCACAATGTTAGGTTGTAAGAACATCACAAAATGTTAAAAAAGGTGGTTTTTTAAACGTTATTTTTTAGTTGTTGCATTAAATCTTGTTAACATTTCTTTTAATGTTTCACTACCAATTTAAGGATAATGAATTAAAAAAGCTCTACTGATGTTCAATGGTGTTTTTTAGGATAACTTTAAGAGAACCTTTGGAGAATGTTAGGCAATGTTCTAAGCAAGTTCCTGTTAGCTGAGTAGGTCCTATAAACGTTTTAATATTTCCTTATGTAAGTTTGATTATCATTTGCTTATGTTAACACGTGTAATGTTTTCATTCAACTAACAACGTTTTGTTTGCTTTTATAAATCAAGATACTCAAGTTAAAACTGTTTTAGTGGGACTTTGCAGCGAGTCACAGATGGGCCACTAAACCTATACTGGCCCCAGTTGCATTGTTTTACTGGTAAATTCTCACTGCTTAAAATAACATCAGCGCTTACATAATGCAACATGACTGACAGTTACGCAGCACAGACTGTTTCACTTACAGACGTTTTCTATAAATCTAATGACACAGACATGGAGGTGGACACGGCTGACTCACTGTTATCAACTGATCTAGCCGACTCGGAATTCTGGAAGGATCTGAACAGGCGTTGGCACAGATCCGCCGGGAAGTCGTCCACTTCCAAATAAGTCTTCAGGAAGAGTTGGAAACCTTCTTCATCAATGCACTGAAGTGAATGTCAGGAAATAATGGAGAATTGATCAATAAATCATGAGGGCATTACATCAAAGTTTTTTAATGCATTTTAATACCCATTGAATTATCACCACACAAACACACGCACACACAAAACAGACAAACTTCACAGAGTTTTTAATATATTGTTGTGCTTTTAAATAACTTCTGTTTTGGTAATCACAAGGTACGCATAACAGAAACTAATAACAGAAACTAGCCATAAAAATATCCGCAAATGTCTCACGGGAGAGCATCACAGATCCAATTAAGTTCTGCGCTACAAACCTGATCCCAGTTCTGCTAACAGTGTGTGTGATTCTCCTGTCCTAGTTCTTCAGGAAATTAAACAAGAACGCTTTATATAAAGTTACATTCAAACTTTAAAGGCCTGAGGATGCGGCCGTTCTCTCAACAGTCCCTCCACAGTTGCCTGTTTTATGATAATAACTCTTAAACTGACATTTAAAACCACCACCGCAGCTCTTATGTTGGCGTGACACACGCTATACAGTTTCATCAAAACATTTCAGCGTGATGTTTTCCCATGACTGCAACTTCTGCATGAACACAATTTTTCTGCCTCATTACAATGTCTGTGGAATCCGATTATCATAGAAACCTGCAAGCAACCGCCTAGCAACCACCCAAAATGCCTGAGCGCAGCGGCGATGAGTTTTGCATGGGAAAGCATCAGTCATGTTTTACATTCACAAAGCAACGAGAGAACTGAGGTTACAGTTTATCTGTTGTGCTCCCTGAGAATCAAACCTGTAACTCTGGTGTCGCTTCCGCTTCGTTCCACCAATTAAGTTACAGGAAGTGACTTGAATTGATTTTAGGAACATTTGTTCAGAAGAAAAGCCCTTGTTTATCAAACACATGCCTTCTGATACGCTCAGCCAGCTTTAAAGCGAGTCAGATTACAGAGATGTGGGAGATTTTATGGGTAAATGGACTAACGTTAGCAGACTAATGTTGGCAGAAAGAGTCACTCACCTCTCCATGTCTGTACTTGGCTAACCTTCCATCTGCATTAAACTCTTTTAACACATCTTTTACCTTCAAACTGCAGTCTGCAAATCAACACAGAACGAGAGAGAGAGAGAGAGAGAGAGAGAGAGAGAGAGAGAGATAATTGTAAAAATTTTGAGGCTTTAAATTGTGGCAACCAAGACTCCGGCCCTAAACTGAACTCATGCTGTGCAGCACACTTATTACAATCCTTAACTTAGCTCCTCCCCACTGCCCGGACACCACGCCCTCTTTTATTTAGACACTATGTGCCCCAATACATACTTTAAATTTTCTCTTTGAACATGTCTTTTGTTTAAATAAACACCCGACTGAGATCTTAAGCCACACGCACCAGTGAGTTTACAGTATGTGATGCACACTGACCCTGAATTTTGCTTCTTAAGGACTGAGAGTGAGTCACAGTTCATAATGAGACAGAGCGTTTAGTGCGAGTGGGTGGGATGCGAGTGGGCATTCAGACTCACAGTCTATGTACTGCTGGAGCTGAATAAAGTCAACCGGCCTCAGCTCTCTGTCATCCGAGTCTGACATCACTAGTGAGCCGTCGAATAACTGAAAGAGACAGAGACAGAGGTGGGTGAGAGTAACAGACAGAAGACTGCAAAACTCGTTTCTCAATTTCTTTTTTTTTGAAACGCACAATATGGCTTAAAAGAATATCATGATATTTTAATGATACATGTTTAACAACATGCTATTGGTGTCGTAGTAGTAAAATGGTAAAAAAATAGCACTACTAAAACATTTATTACATTTAAAGGTCCCCTTTTGATCTTCTGGTGTCAGAAATGTTATTTCTGCCTTTCAGTGAATACAGATTATAAATGTAACCAAATTATTTGCTATTCAAATCTTACAATATCACACCACATACCAGATAGTTTACATGAACTTCTTGTTGAACTAAATATATGAGCTACACATACTATTGTACATGGACGTGGATTTGAATACTATATTCATCTGTATTTGAATATCATGATTTGTGTGTGAACACAGGTACGGATCATAGTCGCAATATAAACAGGTGTGTAAGATGTGTGTATGTATATATACACAAACATATACACATACATACAGAAAATCTCTAAGGACACCAGTGAGAAACTGACAGACAAAAGCTGACAAACAAAGATGAATCTCAATTCTCAAAAATCTCAATGAATCTCAATGAATCTCAAAAAAAAGCTTTGTGTTACTGTCACATTGTTTATATAGTTACGTGAAACATAAAAGTCCTCGTCAGACGTCATATATCATCATTTTATTTGTTAATAAAAAATGTAAGTTATGGTTACTACAATTTACAAAGAATCTGGCTGTACAATGTCAGATGACAAGACTTTAAAAGTGTGGCTATAGCATAGTGTGTGTGCTTGTGTGTGTGTATGTGTGTGTGTGTTTCTGGGTCTTGTCTGCAATGGAAAATGGACCAGACTTCTCATGATTGAATAAGAAAGTCCAGAGAGATTTTACTAATCCCAGCATGAAGTTTCTCTTCACATGAACATCCATTAAAGGTTCATCCTTCAGACTTTAAACCCAAACAGTTTTGATAAGGAATAAATGGGTGCCCTATTTAAAGCAAGTGTGTCTGGTGATCTATATTCTTGCAGATAATAATAGTAGCTGAAATACAAACTAGCTAACAATTGTAGGTTGCGAGACTTTGTTTCCTATAAAGTAGCAAAAACGTTTTAAAATATTGAATTGAATGTTATTAAAATGTTGAATGCATTATATTTTTCTTATAAAATTATAAAAATTCTAAACATATTTAATACATTTGTTACACAATCTGTACCATTTTTTAAACATCCCTCTAACAACTTAATAATAATGTTTTAAAGCATTTTACTAACATTACTGCAAGAATGATTTCAAAACCTTTAAGGGAACATTTAGACAGCATTAGCCAACGTGCTAAAAACGTTCACCGTCAGCTGGAAGCTTCATAACAGTGATTGAACTCCCCAGATCTTTGACACCAACAAACAAACAAGCGCATGTAAATCTGTAGGCTAGGCAGGAGGATTTGCTGAAAACAACAGAACATTTTTGTGACAACAGGGGACGAATGTTTTTCAGTGGCAGCCACTAAAAGGTGTTTATGTTCCTCTGATAATGAAAGGATTCTGTGATGTTGTTTACGAGCTCTGAGACTGGAACACGATGGCAAAGGCAGCTGAGACATACACCCACTCCTCTCATGTGACGTGAGCTAACAAAGGGTCGCAACCGCTCTCAGTTCATTCCCTCCAAAGATTGGTGTCGTTGCCTGGAAACTTTATTTGTGTGGCCTGTGCTGTGTATGTGTGTGTGAGAGCAGAAAGTTGGGAAAACATAACCAACACTAACTAGCAGGTGTAAAACTGACCGCTTAGGCCTTTTTAATCCCTGTGGGTTTTTTATAAACACAAGAGGAAACGTTCAAGTCGTCACACCAGAATGAAAATAAACAGCCGACGGTAACAAATTATCTTATTATTTCATTAATAGTGCTTCTCTAACACGTCACGTTTGCTAGCCGTTGTCCTTTACAGTCATACAAATGAATCTTAATATTTGTTGTAAGGATAGAAGTATCTGACACATTTATTTCCATAAATTTCCAATAATGTAGCTTTTACATTTTAAAATACAGGTTTAAAAATCAGATCTCCTGAAGGAATGTCTGTGTCATATTTTCAAACACTAATAAATAATAAAAAACAGACTTTATAGAAAACTTAATTCAAACAGACTGAAGATCTCATTGTCACACCGGCTGTGGAGATCAGCTCATGTCTGCAGGTCTGTCTGTCTCTCTAATTGTTTTGGGTTGAGCGCAGAACTGTGGTAATCTGACTCTGTTCTTCCTGATTGTTTATTTGCATGCACAGCTCTGTTTTTTTGGAGGGAGATAAACCTCAGCTTTTCCAAACACTCGTTCACTGACGGCGCTGGAATCTTCTGCCTCTGCTCTTAAAGTCCCTGTGTGTTCAGACCACCCACATAAACACAGATCATAACATCTCTGTCAAACTGTAAATCGTTTCTTTCATTTTAAAAAAGCTGCCCATCATTTTTACAAAAGAGATACAGATTCTCAGTGTTGTACCCATTTGTACAGGAACATAAGTTGTTTTTTCATTATATGAAATGATATGCAGAATATTTGATTTTGATTGGCCAATCACAACATGCATATTAAACCGTGAAACACTTTAATTCATACATTTGATAGGTGTGTTTTTGATAAGTGTATTCAAGGTACACAATTCAGCAGTATGTGTGTTGCCTGGGATCGAACCCATAACCTTTTTGTTGCAAGCAGCATGCTCTGCACGCTGCAGGTAGACAACCCGTAGTTTTTTAAGTTTCATACATCGAGTGCAGCTCTGCTGTGTTTTGCTTCTGAAATAATACAAAAACTTTTATTCATGTATGTTTTAAAAACTGAATTTTGTTTTACTTTCACTTCTGCAAAATAAGAAACTGACAGAAACGTTAACACAGACCCTCTGGAAGTCACGCTGTTTGCTCTAAAGCTTGAATATAAACCGCAACATGCAACCGCCACATGTGCATGAGATGCTTCAGATCTTTATCTGATGGCTGCCGCAGCAGCCGTGCAGGTACAAATGTCTGCAGCATTAGAGAAGTGTGTGTGTGGAGTAAGAATTGCTTTCAGTTTGTTGCGTTTGAGAATCACTGTATTGTGTATTGTGGCATTCATTCTATTCCTGCGTTTGTAAACAGGCGGTTGACAATAAAACATGTTTTTTTTAATATGCATCAATGCTGTATGAAATTTACCCAAGCATAGAAGTGTTATTTATTTTTTTCCAATATTTACCATATTTGCATTTATATTTTTCTAAATATCCCTGCTATGTTTTTAAGTTTTGCACATAGCCTCTTAATCAAAACTGCACGTAAAATAATTAAGCGAGAACAATTTCAGGCACATTATATTCAGAACATCTGACATGTTGTGTTTTCTATACAAACATGTAAGAACATTCGGGAAACCCAAATGAATCATTTATGGCTGCGTTTGACATGCATGGCACTTTTAGCCAAAGCAAACGCTCTGGGATGACGTTGGATCAGCTCATGCTTGGAAATCAAACTCGAACACTTTGCTAGAACCATGATATATCCGTTAAGCTACAGGAAAACCACTATTTTGCAACGTTACCGGTTGCATAAGGCCAACAAGCAACATTTGTGTTGCCACGTCCCTCTTTATCATTCAACCAAACCTACTAGAAAAGCTGGAATTAAAACACAATATAGACCAAACAGAGGGTCTGTAGGCAAAATAAAACAGTGAGGCTACACCAATATAACAGTTCATGTATTAGTTGAGTTTAACTTAGTTTCACATAAAGTGTAACAATGCTTTTAAAACTACAGTTTACTTACTATTTTAAGCCAATAGTTTTAAAAGTTTAGTGCTATTTACATAAGCTGTCTGAGAATCAACTTCAGTTCATAAACTCAAAGATGTTTTCTCCTTATCAAAGCAACATTTTATTGCTCAGATGTTTCTCTTTTGTAGCTCAGGAGTCTAAATGGAGATCTTAGTTGTTTCCTTTTGGTATCAACTTGAATGTGTCTCTTAAACGTTCCTTCATAGAATTAAAACAGAACAACTAGGAGACAACTGCTGTCTCTTTTGGATCTCTTATGACACTCGAGAGGAGACACACATGAGCTTAACCTTATGCAAGACCTTAAGCAAGAGTCTCCACTGAATCTCATCATTGTCCAAACGTTACGAGGATGTTAAAGCTGCAATCTGTAACCACAGAGGATTGGGGTACAATATGGAGACAATTTTAAACACTGATCTGGTAGTTGTAACTGATTTTTAATCATTTTTAAGCCAAAAAGTTACAGATTCCAGCTTTAAGAAAACCTCCATTGTGATTTTAGTAATGGTTTTAATGGCTTTAATTAAACCAAAACACTTTCCAGCTTGCGTATGTACATATAGCGAGACATCTAGTCGGTCTGACGGACTGACTGTACGGGTCGCTATGGAATCAGTTTCCCATCAGCTGTGCGGCTCAGAGCGTTGCCACGGGTAACTGACAGGAAGAGAATGAGAAGGAGGTTTTGAGGGGAAGGAAAACCCGGTCAGCAGAAACGGGTCTTTCCCTGTCGCCCCGACCCACCCACACTCACATCATTCAGCTCTTACCAGAACTGAGTTTGCCTTCTACCTGCTAGCGTGAATTATTCATCGTCACACAAAGCTTGAAATAATGCATTTAGATCATAAATGTGTGCTATACAGATACAACAAACAGGGTCACACTCAGAAAATCTTCTCAGAGACCAATTTTTGTTTATTAACTTCACTAGTTTTTGCTTTAAACACTTCCTGAGGTATATTTTGGTCCTTTTCCTGTAAACCTCAATTTGCTGGAACAATGCTGAAGAATGATGCTTCACAAACACACTCACCTTGCTCTCGAAGCAGATATGCTAAAACAGCAGGCAAACCAAATGTCAGGCAAATTCGAGAGCAATTTTTGGTTCAGTGAACAATGAACTTTTGCTTCAGGAAACTGAAGAACGTCAAAGTTCAAAATGTGACACAAAAGACACGCCGAGCGCTAACTGTAAAGATTATGAGACACATTCCAATCAAAAACAACTGGCTTGGTGGACTTGCTGTGGAAAGCTGTGGCAGGACTATCTTTTAGACCCAAATGGGCCTTTGCGTTACGCAGGAAACCCTGAGCCTGAGCTCACACAGCAGTGTGTGTGTCGCCCTCCCCCATAAGTCTGTTGCGCGGTTTGTGTGCGCTTGAGGGGGACACATGTTAGAACCGCACTTACACCCACATGGAGAGCACTACAGACAGCCGACACACAGCCACTGCTGCGGTGGTCTCCGGCCCACACAGAGCAACATCAAGAGTCAACATCCATTAAGACTGCATTACAAATCATAGAACACCGTTACAACTGACTCTGCTAACTCATAAATTAAAGAATTAATAATGATCTAATTGTATCGTTTATGCATATTTTTTGCACTGGATTATTTCAGAATGAAAATATAAAATGATAAACTATCATTCAATCATTACAGAGCAAACGCTGGAAATCTGCTCTGATCTGGTTTCTAATCTATAAAACTCTGAGATGATGATGTCAATTTGTTTTATGGGCCACTGAGAAGAAATTTATTGAAAGCCTTTGGGAATCCATCAGCTCTTCTGAGATACCCAGTTTCTCTCTCAACCAACCTTTTAGAGAGTAATAAATACTAAATACTCATTTCACTCGTCTTGATCTACAGAGCAATAATAACTGACCCAAATTTCATTCATAAGTTCCTGCCTGTTGCACAAATGTGTGTTTAGATCATGTCCAGTTTTTCAACATGTATTTTAAAAGCAAGATTCCAGGAAGACTCCAAATTAACTTTGTGATCTAGCTTTGCTCATAAGCTTTCAGTTCACCCATAAATTCTGTCATCTTTTGTATAGGAATAGTGAAAATCGGCCCTTTAATGGTGTTTTATCCTTTCGAAGCCACCGGTCGCCATCCGCTTTCATTGGAAAAGAGCAACGTGAACCTTTTTCACAATTGCGTTCCAGAGAAGACAGACAAAAAGTCAGGTATGGATAAACATAAAGGCACGAAAACAATGGCAGAATTTGTCAGCTATGGATTTTTCACAGAATGAATAAATCATAAGTAGTTATGAGCGCTGGAGAGACATCTGGTGCTGTAATGTGTTACGATCCATCCTTACTGTATAAATCCTGATAAATCACTCAGATACAAAACCACAAACAAATAAAGACATGTACTGCTCTCTCACTCTCTCTCTCTCTCTCTCTCTCTCTCTCTCTCTGTGTGTCTGTCTGTCTGTCTTTTTGTAAATTCATATGTGATGCTTTTGTCAGCAAGAACAAAAGTGGAAAAACTAGGTTGACTGAAAGCAATCTGGCAAATGCGGGAAAGCGATATTCACCCACAACTGGAAATACATGACAAACGCTTGTGTTTTACGGTGTCTAATGACCGGAAGACTGCAAATATCCCTTTGTGTAATTACAGTAAACGGCTTAATGACTAAATGGCTCCATAGTTTTTGCATACTTTTAAATGAAGTGTTCAAAAGAGTAAGTATGTGAAATGTGGATTGTACAGGCGGTGAATGTGACGCAAGTTATGATGGGGCAGAAATATACACTGACATTAAAACAGCATGTGAGTAAAATAAATGCATTATTTCTAATGAAGGTGTGAGACAACACATCAATACACAAGTATATTTATATAGTCAACACTATAATATATTTTGATATCATCATTGTATCATGATACCACATGGGGTCTTTTTCCCCTTTTGTATTTTTGTGTTTCTAAACAGTTTCTCACAAACTTTCACATCCACTAACGTGTTACCAAGACCTTTAAAATGTCACCGTGCATTTTAAGTTTGATAAAACTGACTGACTCAGTCCATGCAAATAGTTGCAATGAAACAAATTTACAGGATTAGCAACATAGTCACACTATGGGAACCAACTAACCAGTCAAGTCACTAACTTAGAAGAAAAACTAAAAACAAACGTTAAGATACGCGATCACCAGAAAAGCTGAAAGTCGCCAGGCTGCCAGACTTAAGACAACATGATGCCCAGCAATGCTGTCAATGCATTCAGCCCATTGGGTTCAAGTCATCCTAAAAACACATCAGATGGCAACAAACAACTACATGCACAACAACTACACAACAACCTCTGCGTACTGGGCAAAAGCAATAAACACACGTTACCTTTCCAAGACAACTGGTGCGTTTCTGTCCTGAAAACAGACGCCGGGAGCAAAATCGTCAATTGAAGAGGCAAAAGCAGCAATTCAACTAAACCGAGAGAGGAAAGAGCCGGAACCAGCTCGTGTGAGAAACGCAAGGGCAGGTTTGACAGTGGAAACGCCTCAGATGTTACAGACACTCCCATAGAGTCACACAGAGCGCCGCCCGCCGTGCGTCTGATGCGCGTCTGATGCGCGTCTGATGTCTGTCTCTTCACTTACACAATGCATAATAAATGCATCACGCAGATGCAATGCGTGCAAATGCAAAACCACAGCAAACAGGTTCAGAAAAGTTCAACACAACACGCAGAGACGTAGGACGGTGTTTACAAACACACGTTAGTTATTAAAGGTATTAAAATTATTGCTCAAAGTTTAAGTAGCTCCGGTTGCATGTATGACAAAACTCATAAATGTCCATTTATTGGCACCTTCAGTTCCTTATGACAAAAATACTCTATTCAAACTATTCAATGTGATGTATTTATCATATATTTGATATATTTGTAATACATTTTGCATGTTTATATTTGCTGTTTATACTTTAATCTTCCCTCAATATATTTGATTGCCTGGAGTTTGATTAACTGACAGGAACGATTATAGCAGCTCCAGTCAAATCCTTACGTTCTCTGAGGATTAGAGACCATTTCCTGTATTAGGGGGACGTGCGGCCCACCCAGATGGATGCTTCAGCTTTTTAAGAGCACTCAGGACATTTTTATCAGAATGAAATCTGAATCGTGTGCTGTGAAGAAGATGCTCTCGCTCCATTATGAAAAATGAGTGCTGGGAGAGATGCTGTACACAGTGTGTGTGTTTGGTTAGAAGCTGGCAATGAGAGATTGAGACACTGCTACAGTAATGGCCTGGATTATAATGACCTGCATCTTTGACTGACTATCAGCCGTCAAAGAAAATACAACATGTGTGTCCTGGTATTTACTGTTATAGGGACCAAATGTCCCCACAAGAATTGTAATACCAGTGCATTTTAAACTTGTGAGGACATTTTAGCTCCCCGTGAGAAAACAAGGTTTTGAATCACATTGAATGATCTTTATGGAAAATCTGAAGTTGGTTAGGTTAGTGTAGAGGATAGAAAACAATGTTTGTACAGTATTAAACCATTACTGTACATCTTTTCTGGGTAATATTTAAGTATTATAGCCATTTGATAACTTCAAAGTAGTCAGTATTTTTTGTAAAGGACTGAACACAACTTGGTACGCAGTTCATATTTTAATGCCATTTTTTTGTTCAGTTTTGCATTATGTGGCAAACGCACCTTTTGTATCTCACCTGACTGCTGACTGACTCAATTATAACCACATTTAAAATAGCACTTCATCACTGGTTTATACAACAAACCAAGTCTGACATCAATAGCAAGCAGCAGGAATTTCCTGCTAGCATAAACAACAGACAGCGATCTCATATCGCAAAATCAATTATATTTATTCATATTCTGTCAGTAAACCACAGCACAAAAGCAAGAATAAAGACAAAAACAAACAAACAGAAGAAAGCAACATCCATGGACTGAGCCGGGGCAGGAAACATGAACGTTTTATCCCTGACACGAGATAAGAACCTGAGGGTCTTGCGAGTGTTGTCCTGCAATAGATGCTTAATGCAAATCTTCATGAAGAGTCCGTACAGCTTTAAAAGCAGATTACATAGCTGCACGCTTGCTCAAAGGAAAAATATCACATCCTTTCCTTTATAAAAGCACAAGCGGATGTTTAAAACAAGCAAACGTGCGTCAGAACAGACACAGTATGAAATACATTGGGTCGAATCTCTCCGACTTGAGGAGGTTAGTGTGAGATCGTGACAGTTTATACATCGATCATGCAGTGAAGTGTATGATTTGTGATAAGGCAAAAACTCACAGACCTATAATTCACACAAACTGGACGAGTGTTGCAGAGTCAAAACATTCAGAGTCCTTTTCTCTTCTTGTTAAACAACTTTTAACAAAAAGCTACTGTAAACAAAACACTGAGCGTTCGGGTCTATGTAACACTTTAGCACATGAAACAATAGCTGCATTTTTTTAAATCAATGAACTTACATAATCGATATGTTCAAGCAAAGATAACGCAATAACAAAGTGCATACAACACAACAAAACACAATGGCTGCAGTGACTGAACTGTCATACAACACAATTATACAAACTTATACAATTAAATCAACTATGTACAACAAAAGAACTTAAGACATAAATCGATGCAAAATAAACTCTCAAACCACTTTGAGAGGAGTTTGAGAGTCGGTTACCAAACACACAAACATCCCATCTGTGTTTTACTTTCAGATAAATCAGAAGTTCTAATCAAAAACAGATTAAACAGTTCAGTCCCACAGTAAACGGGCCGGATAAGGTTTACAAGAGATCAAATTAGACGCCTGATCAAATTATTTCCTGTAAGATGAACGTTGAAACCTGTTCCCCACTTTATCTGCTATGCTTAAGTATTATTATGGTTTCCCTAAATAAATCAACCGCAGAAACACAGAATTGTACAAAATAAAAATATCGTGGATTGAAAGGCGGTTTCTTATTTACAAAAAATGGATTTGATAATAATAATAATTGCCGTGATAAATTAACCGTAAATCAAGTTTACGACTTTGGTTACATCATTAAAAAATCCTTCAATATCTCTCTTTAAGAAGAACAAACGACAACACAAACTTGGTTTAAGACTGAAGATTATGTGTGATGCACTGTAATCATGGCTCTCTTTAAAAAACCATCCATGATAACTAACAAACTACTCATAGCACTACATAGCAAACCGAGATAAAGACAGCAAAAATGTCCACTATTATAACAAGAACTGATATTATATTCTCTGTATTTCTTTATCATCTGTATTTACAATCGTAGCTGATCTTACACGTTGTTCAAAGCTATTGAGTGACATGTATATTCTCAATTCACTGACAGGCAAACAAATGTTTAAAGGGCAAATTAGATAAGACATCACTTCAACGTTTTATCAATGTTTCATCAATGTTATGCTGAAACACAAGTGTACCATCATCCCTGATAGCGTTTCAAGTTGGGGTGTTTCATTTTTTCAAATGTCCTTTTAAGGCTTTGATAATGGAATGCTGAAGCTCCGCCTCATTCGATCACTTAAAGGAACGGAGACGTTATTTTTCCGTCATCTCCCAACCAGCGTTCTTCCTTCAAATCTGAGGTAACGGCTGCCACAGAAGTCTTGACACTGAATTTCAAAATATAAAGTTAGTTTTTTAAAGAGGACTTTAGTTTAAACCCCTTCTATAAACGTCAGCTTCTGTTTCCAGACTATAAGATTTCTTCCACGCCATGAGCGAAGATCATAACCAGCCCCGGTTCCAGAATCATGTCTTCGCCCATGTGCTGGTTCTCGCAGGCCATCACCACCACGGCCTGTTTACCCGGAATGCGCTTGGCCACGTAGTTTTCGTAATACCGGCGGTTCATTTGCCGCGTCTCCAGCGTGGCCAGGCCTTGCGGCCAGTTGCGCTCGTGGGCGTTTTCGATGAGGTCGTTGACGATGGAGAGCGGGCAGCCGCTGTCTATCAGCGAGCGTTTAATGACGGCCTGGAGGACGGCGTCGGGCGTGGAGATCATTCCGCCCCAGCGGGTCACTCGAGCCGGCTGGAGAGAGTTCACCCACCTGTTGAGGGGAAAACATTGTGGTTAGTGTAGAGGAGGACTGACTAACAGTCGCGCACGGCTCTATTTTAAAACTTTACCTCAGAGTATAACTAATAATATGTAATAAATAAAACTGTGGGGTTAGTGTGACGGCCATCTGATTGTTATTTTTGGACATTACAGCTACTCATTCGTTATTTACACAGTAAACAAAAGTGATGAAATCAGCATGTTGTTGTTCTGTCTGTTATCTTATCCACCTCTTAACACAAACAACAGAGTTTACGGCTGTTTTGGTTTCAACAAGTAACTGCTTCACAAGCAATTTTAATTTTACTTCTCAAGTGACACTAAAGCAAAACAAAACTTTAACTATGACGGTTAAACAAACAAGCAAAGTAACTAGTGGGTGAACTAACAAAACTAGAATTTGCCCAGAATTTATTTGAATGCTTTGAAATTACTTTACCTGAAACATGGTAATGAAAGATTATGAACTTTTATGGCACTCTAAACAATTGTGTAAGTAAACAGAGTCAATACTGATGACAGATTGACTTGATTAGAGTCAACAGGAAGTGAACTCACTCCAGGATCTCATTGTATTCGATGCTCTCCTCCAGGTTCTGTAGGTTTGGGTTGGCGCTACGTATCGCCCGCATGTAAGCTTTCAAGAGCTGGATGTCACGTTTCTGGAAGGAGAAACACGTGCATGCAGATGAACGTGACGCTGTCGCAACATCTTTCAGGTATTGCAGATCCTGTGATAAAGCATGAAATGTACAGCTCTTACCTGCTCTGCCAGCTGGTGCTTGTGTTCAGCTGCGGTTTTCTCCAGATCTGCGATCTTAGTCTGCTGTTGCTGCACGACGCTGCGCAGGTGCTTAATGCAGTTGTGATTGGGCATCTCGTCTTTGGGCATTTCCAGTCTGCAGGAAACACAAATGTAACAGAAACAAACTAAACAACATGCAAGTTCTGTTTCTAAGTGGCTTTCCAAGTATTTAGTGGCTTTCTGAAGTAACTTTTTTGTTATGGTAGTTGAAAGTCTCTTCACACACTAATAGCAATCACTAAAGTGGTTTAATCATTTATATATACACACATCTTGTGTTTTTAAAGGTGGGTTGTTTTGCTAGCCTCTTCAAACATGCATTTTATCTCTTTAAAATAGAGATTACATAATTCCTTATTTTCTTAAATACTGCTCTGTACCCAAATGTTCTAGCTGAGAAAAACAAACAGTAAAAATGCCAAGCTGTTTGAGTGCAATAAATGCATACACTGCATAATATATGCATGCACTCACCCGCAGCCCTCCTCACATGTGACGGGTCGTTTGGGGTTGTGCTCGCAGTCCTTCAGATGCGACTGAAGCTGGTCGAGACGCAGCGTCGCCGTGCAGCCGAAGCCAGCGTTGTCACAGGAGATCTGCAGTTTGGAAAGCATGTTGCGCATGATGCGAGGAACGGGTCGCAGATGGGCAAGGGTCACCACACTGCGGTCCACCGGACAAATCTGCTGCTGCGCGAACCACTGCGTGATGCAAGCGTTGCAGAAAGCATGCTCACAGTGCGGGGCCTGACAGAACACACACTTATTAGAATGCAACATAAACTGCGCGTCACTGTTGCATGCAGCTGTTTAATGCAAATTATTATCAGTCAGGTAATAAACATTATTTAGACTTATAGTCTTCTGTTTTAATGTTAAAATACTGGGAAAATCAAACCCAAAAACTCAAATTATAAATCATTTCAAATTAACAAGTTGCAAATTGCAGCTTTAACATGAAGCGACAATTATTAACATCTTCTAAAGCTAAACACCACTAATCACTGTGGCGATTTCTTTGAGCTAATGTAACGTACAATGCGGTGTTGTTCCAACAACATCTGGCTTGAGCAATAAATACCACACCTGTAGAACCAGTGACTTAACATGTCCTAAACATTCACACCTTCACGACATCATCATGAAGTCTGAGGAGCACAAACCCTCAGCTGGCTGAAGATGTTCTGCTGAAAGGTAAATGAATATTGACCTGTACTGGTTCCTCGAGGACTCCGCTGCAGATGGGACACAACAGATCCTCGTCCACCTCTCCTTGAAACCTGGTGACGTCGTACCCCATGGCACATAACCAGAGAACTTTGGTTCTGTTATGAAACAGACAGGAAGAGCAAGACATTTAAACTCACACTCATGTCACTGCAGAGGATCAGCGTGAAAATGTGGAAACAGTCAGACGACAGATTTAAACGAACAGCTTTTCTATTAAAGTAACAGGATGAATTTAATTTACAGAATCCTGATTCAATTGCACCTTATGAGTAACAGATTTACAGCACCCTACAAAGGGAACAACTCCAGGCAGCAGACAAATAGCACACAAGAGACGCTACTCAGACAACTGTATATTTACAGTGGACATTTTCACTGTTTCATCGATTCGTTCTCCACCAAGCTTGTTGCAAAGCATTCTGGGATAGCATTCTGCATGAAGCGTACTTCTTAAATTCAGGAACCACATCCAAGATGAAAACTAATGCCTAAGTAGGCAACCTGCTTTGAGGTTTTGAAACGCAGCCTATAAAACAGACAATAACCCTGGGAAACACACAGAAAGGTTTAATGATGTTTGATGACGCGGCATTTTAAACGAAACATGAACGCATTTCAAGTCTTGGCGCAGTACAGATGTAACATGATCGCACCTCTGGTACAAAGGTGACCTTGTTTTTGTCCTTTGTGGCTGCCGTAAGCACAGGATGCAGCGACTGCGTGTTTTATACGTATGTTTATGTGCTGGTATGAGATTACAGAAGTGGTCTCTGTGAAGAAAGATGGAGCACTTGTAAACGCAAGCAGAACTGGAGATCGTCTGCGTGACCCAGGGTTTGTGTGGTGATTTTCAGTACAGTACTATTAATATCGTGAGAATAGAAATTTCACCCTACATTCTTGAACTTGATCTCAGATAGACGATCAAAAGCTCAAAATTTAACTCATTTAACTCATGCAACACAATGTCATTTACAAATGTTACGCACTTTAAATCAAACTAGTGACATGAACATTTGATGTTGCTGCATTGTTACTGTAAAAGTATGTTATTGTATATATGTTGGTATAAAAAAGTAATTTCATATACAAGCTTCTAACTGAGAATTTGTGTTATTGAGAAGTGAGGACAAGCAAGCTTTTAAAACTACAAAGCAGAAGTCATGAAGCTAAAATACAATCTATTAAATATTCATGACTAGCAGTTTTAATGGTGTTTTGTCCAATCAGCCATTAACATCAGTGTTCATCCTTTCAGCAAAACAACGCCGAAATCAACAATATGAACACAAACGAAACGTCGTTTTTATTTTGTCAACAACAACGAAGATAACAGAAGCACTATAACTTTCAACAATTTTAATACATTACTTTCTACAAAAATAATATGAAAAGTTAAAATAGAAAGATGAATATGCCACAATAGAATACCGACTAAATTCAAAGACATTTTTGACACAAGACAGAAACATGAGTTGGTTTATCAGTGTGTGAGAGTCAAACATAACTCACTAAAGCTCAGTCATGACTTCTGTTCGATGACGTTTCCTCTCGTGTCAGGGAGACAGGACGCTCCTACGACGCCGGGCCGAACATCACCCCTACAAAACAACAAATGCATCCATTATGACTCCATCAGTACAACGCTAGTTATTTTAAAATGATTTAAAAAGCTGTTTGAAACATCTTGTGTTAGGAGCATACAAACTTCCTGGAATCTGTGGCATGTTTACGGTTAACTCGTTTATTCTCTATTTTAGGAGGTTTTGAATTTCTATGGAAATTGCCATCAAATCTTATTAAGAGGATGTTTCTTCTAACTTTCTGCTTAGTTGCAATCCAAAACCGTAATTGTCTAGATGAATCACAATCTTATTACAATGGCAGCTTGTTTGTGAAGCTGACGACACACGAAAAAATGCAGCATTTATAATAATTATACCACAAAGACACATGCATGCAGGGCTGGGCGATAATGTCTTTAACTTATGATATTACAAATATGTCAAACAGCAGAAGCTTGCTAGACAGCTACTGTGTGTGTGTGTTGGGGGGGGAACAGGGAAGAGGACATAAACAGAACATGTCTAAAACAGGTAAAATGTCAAGCAATGTCACAACCAGCCATTAAAATACAAAGAGAAAAACAGGCCACATGAGTACAAGTTTAAAATTGTGTGCGGTCACAGGTCTGCTGCCAAAATGTGCCTCGTCCAATCAGATTTTGAGCTGATTATTTCTTATTTCTTGTTCTTTTGTGTTATAATATGTAAACATCTGTTCTTTGCGATATTATATAGCAAAATGAAATTAACAGCAACTCATTTAATGATATAAAAATGACCTAAATAAAATATAAAAACAAATAAACAAAGAATATATATACATTTACCTTTACTCAAATGCTGATGCATTAATCACAATTAATCTGAATAATTAATCATCATACGGTGTAATTTGCATAATTACATTTTTAATTGGTTAAGAGTGATTGTAAAAAAGTAGGTACAGAGAAAAAACAACACAAATAAATTCAGCTCACGACTGCTGAAAATCCACTGTAACTATCCAGCACTATTCAACAGCCTATTCAATAAAGCAAAACAGATTTGCTCAGCAGGGATCAGACATGTTTTATGTAACAGTGCTAAGAGCACTTTAATCTAGCAGTGCTAAATTTCCTCTCGAACCCTTCGAGACAAGACATAAAACAAGAGGAGACAAATGCTCTGGCTAATATGCAGATCGATTCTCCAAACAGAAATGAATGGTACAAATGCAAAGGTGTTGGAGGCTGTGCTGTGCAGTCCCAGGTTTTCTTTGCATCTTTTCCGATTCATAACAGCGATGGGAGGGTAGATGTTGTGTCCCAGCAGGATGGTGGTGACCTAATTTTAGCTTGTCTAAGACAAGGGAAAGGGTGTGTGTTACAGCCCCCCATTTCGGCTTTGGCGCTCCCTGAAAAATCTCTAGTTTTAATTCAGGAACAATTCCAGTATCAACACAAGAGCATCATTTTGAGCTGAACATTAAGGCAGAACCCTGGGCCAAAACAAACAGGACCGAAATGTTCAGTGTCACCCATTGAATTTAAACTTGGGTTAATCTGCCTAAAAACTGGGGCACTTTGATAGATGACAGGTCTGTCTGAGGCCTAAATTAAAGCATGAAATCCCACGACACCATCAGATGGGTTTTACACAAGCAATTGTTTTAGGTCACAGCAATGATCAAAACCTTTCATCGTCTGTTTTTGCTCCTGCAAAATGGTGGGTATGATGTTTTCCTGACTGTGATGTCTGAAATATATATATATTTGCAAACAGAAACCTATGATAAAATTGACGTAGCTGTAAAATATCACTAAGCAAATAATATTAAGGCATAAGAGTTAATCTCATCTGAACAGGACAGATAGTTACATGTCATGCAAAAGTCAGTTTGACAGACTAACTGTGGATCATCTCGTTTTTACCAACACAACACAAGTATAAACCGCTTTAAAAACTATTCAGATCTGACGATGAAATAAAACGAGACGCTTCACGTTTGCTTATGCGATGCTGTAAGTCAATGGAGCGGTTAGCATTAGCCATCGCCAATTTACAAAAACACACACATAATACACACAACAACGCGATCTTTCTGTCGTTTTAAAGTCGTTTCGATATAACAACTACCATAAAACATTCATGCTGTGTTGACTTGACTGCAAACCAGCAGACAGACGAGGTTTAAAGACTCTGCGTGGATGCTAAGGAGCTAGCCTGGCTAACTAGCATAAAATCTCGCACGCCATAAAATCACGTTTCGCGCATCATCTAAACATGAAAACACATATAAATAAATGTCAGACATGCGAGTAAAGCATCTGGATATAAACGCCAGGGCGACTTTATGTTTCGTGACTAAATATGATCCCCCATCTTTCAATCTGTACTGCTATCCGGCAATTGAATTAAAGCGGTGAAACCCCGGACATATATCCGCAAGACTGTAATACCTGCTGCTGTAGATCGCAACCAGCCTCCGAGGTTTGATCCTGATCCCTGGATGTGAAAATATGGGCGATTTTCTGTTCCTGAGACGAGCGGATTGAATCTGCTTGCTTTGCGCCTATAGTGTGTGTGTGTGTGTGTGTGTGTGTGTGTGTGTGTGTGTGTGTGTGTGTGTGTGTGTGTGTCACCACTATAGCTCGTTCACTACAAAGCATGCACACTTCTGAGGAAAAGTGAGCATAATTATAGCAGTAAATATCATAGAAATAGATATATGTATATATTGAAAGAGCATTGCACACATTGCACACATTGCACACAATGCACTCATGCAATATAAACAGAAACGACAGCCCATGCAATATGCAATAAGATGCAATATGTCTTAGATTACGTCTTGTCGACATATAAATATTGTAAATACTCAAAGGCATTTTTACACGTTTCTTCGTGGGTTTGATAGTATTGGGTGTTACTGAGTTTATTGTCAATTGAAAAGTCATCATACGTGGTTAGTTATCAGATGTTGTATTAGGTTTAGGGTAAAGACTGAGTTTGCGGTTTGCATACTGTACCAATCTTATCAAACCATCTGTCTCTGGTTTTAGGGGGTCTTTTACTTCTGTTATAGTGGGGTTAATAGTTAAGGTTAAAGTTACAGAAGGTAAGGCGACCATGTGATGTTTTGGGAGTGGGAACGTGTTGAGTTTCTTAATGCAGTCAGAAGGCAAACCAGAGTTGATCAATGTCTTCCCACTGTGTGATCTGAGATAACCTCGAGCAAAGCTGTGTTGATAAAACATTAACCTCATCTTCACTGCAGCATTGCGAAGCATCTCACATGAGTTACAGCAGAAACACTGAGCGAACGGACCATGTAACGAGAGCTGAGGGACATCATGGCTGCACACGTCTGGTAAACGGCTTGTATCTTCCACAGTCCTTCATTGTCTTACAGAAAATATAACGTAGTTATATGAACACATGAAATAACTGTTCACCATTTGTGCATAAAGCGACACAACTGGGCATTAGACTGAAGCTTAGACTGAGTTGGTAACTTAGAAACTTTTAATGAGATGTTTGACGTCATACCAGAGCTAAACAAAGTTTGGGACCATGTTGAGATCCAGTTTGAAACTAAGATTAAGACTCTGTGAAGTTTCTATATAGTTTTCTCATTACATCATAAGAGAAAAAGACATTTTAATGCATTTAAATATTCACTCATTCAGAAATGCCTGTTTAATTATTATACTTTAATTGTAGTTAAATGATTATAATAATCACAGTTCAGTGATGAGTTGTATGTCTTGCGTTCTCTCAGGATGAATCTGAGCGTCAGACTTGTGTTCTACCACTGCATTAGTTCTGTGGTGGTTCATCAGCTCATCTTCATACCAGCAACTCATGCTGAAATCTCACAGATCAACAAACCCAGGGTGTTAAATGAGAGTGAACTACTTAAATCTACCCAGGAACACTTGGAGGAAGCTTTTGAAGAACAGGTATTTCATTTCTTTATTGCTTTATTGTCTTAAATGATGATTTACTCTTTTCTACACGTGGGTTGGGACGTTCCACCACATCCCTTGATATTGAAAAAAGTTTTTTAAAAACACATAGAGAACAATGGGAACAGACAGAAGTTCCACAAGATAATCAACAATAACTCTGATGAAATCATTTGGGTTAATGTTGTTGTTTCCACACCTGCAGTGTGTTGAAATTCTGGGTTGGAGAAAAGTTGACAGACTACTTTTATGGCCCTAAAGCACCATCATAAAAACATGGGCACGTGTTAACCTGTGATGTTTGTGATTTAAACCAGTCACTCAGATATGATGTTTTCACCCAAGGGCTACTACCTGCAACGGCTGTTTCTGCAGTATGGGAACAATGGGACTTTGACCTATGTGGGCCTTCAGAAGATGTTGGGGAGTTTAGGGCTGGGAGAGGTCAGTGTCCTGGAGATCAGACATGGAGGAATGAGGCATTCTTCATCTCATTCTCATGAAGACCATCATCATCCTCACCAGCCCACAAACTCACCCCCAATCAATGAAAGGTAAGAGACTTGCCCACCTTATGCATCTGACAAATGTAACTTCAAGTGCATTTAAGGTATACACATTTTATTAGCATGCATGTTTCCTGAGAATCGAACCCACAACCTTTGCACTGCTAATGCAACTTGTGATGACCTGGTTATTTTGTGCACTGTAAATGTCCAACATAAACCAACAAACTGTTAACTAATCGCTAGAAACGTTCAGTCCTAGAGCTCCAATCAAATCAGTGGTCAGTGGATCTTCTGCCGAACGGAGTCAAGTGAAGTCAGACTACCTCAGAAACAGACTTGAAGAAAGTCTCTCGCTTCTCTCAGACCATCCGACAGAGAAACACCTCCATGGCAATGTGAGTGTAATCACCTCAACTTCCTGTTGAGGTGTTAGTCATGGACAAAGTCCACCAATGAATTCTCTCTGCTATCACATGACCAAAGGTCTGTTGATATCTTGAGGTCCCTATGGTTTCAGTTCAATTGCCCTTCCTGTTCTCAGACTGCAGGAAGATAGTTTGTTGATCTCCTCTCACATGACTGTGTAAAGGCATTAAAACAATAATCACAACCTGAAATTGTTAAGTTTGGATTGTGAAGCAAAACTAGTTGAGAACGGCTGCTATAAATAATCTTACATTCATAAATCTTTATTATTACATTTCACAAACAGGGCTTTAATTAAGCCAGGAGAAAGCCTTAATGTGTACTAGTTATATTAGCACAGCTAGTTATAGTTCTTATTTACCTCAGTATGCAACCCTCAAGTCTAGAACTAACTAATGAATTACACTTAAGCAATGTAGTCTGGATTCAGAATTAGCCCAGTTCAGTCTCTATTTAATCTCAGTCTGATCAACCAAACAGTCTCACGTCTGATCTCACATCTGTTACTTCCTTACTTCCACAGTGTCTGAACGTCACTCAGCTGCTGTGGAACTTCGGGCTGGGCCAGGCGTCTCACATCACTCCTGCTCATTTCACCTTCCTGTGCCCCGCGCTCCTCTACCAGATCGACAGCGGGGTCTGTCTGAAACACACAGAGACCGACGGACAGGGCGACAGCACCGGCGAGGGTTTCCTCAGAGGTGTGTGCGTTTGTTTACCTGTTTCTGTCCAGCCATTTGATACGTGTGATGTCAGACTCGGTCTGTGAGGGTTAAATGAGGTCGTTGTATCTCAGCGTTAGGTTGGGCGTCTCTGGCTCTTCTCGTGATCAGTCTGCCCTCCCTGTTCTCCTTGGGTCTGGTCCCTCTGCTTCAGCCCTCCAGTCTCCAGATGTTTCTCTGCCCCATGGCCGGCGTGGCGGTGGGGACGCTCTGTGGAGATGCCCTCCTGCACCTTCTGCCTCATGTGAGTGACACAAAACAAATGAAAAATGTGTGTTGTGTGTGTATCTCTAAAACGTGTGTATCTCTAAAACGTGTGTATCTCTAAAACTTGTGTATCTCTAAAACGATGTGTGTATCTCTAAAACGAAGAACGGATGGATGGATTGTTAAATATTCAGTCATTTATTAAAGGTCAAATTTGATCCTTTCATCAAAGCTGCAAATGTTTATTTAAAAATAAATAACCAAGAAAGAGACAAAACTTACGAACTTCAGATTTACGGATACATATTTTTAAAACACTCTTAAAACACAATAAATGGTATTGCATTACAAACATCACTTACAGCACATTACATTTGTTTGTTTTTTTCAGGCCATCTACAGTCAACACAACGAACACCAGGATTCTGTTTTAAAGGGTTTGAGTGTTCTGGGAGGAATTTATCTTCTGTTTGTGTTTGAGAGTCTTTTGAGACTGAAGCAACATGTCAAGGTGAGCTTGTCTGGTATGCAGGAAATGACATTTTTGACAATTCTTCTTGAAACAAAGTTTGGGCGGGAAATACCAAACCAAAGTGCTTGTCACTTTTTAAATAGCCAATAGGCTTTAGTTACATCAAAGCTATGAACTTAAACTTTCTCCTTTAAACATGTAAAGAAAAGGAAGCCTGATGCAGAGTCTGGAAGAGAGTTGGAAGCCCTTCAAGGTACGTTTTTCTCCTGAAAAATAATAATTAGTTATGATGCAACTTCTAAATGTAGACTGTGTCTTAGGTCCCTCATCAACCAATCAGAACAAGAGTTCAGAGACTGGGCATGGACATTCTCATGGACATTCTGGGGCAGGACAGACTGGGGTTAGAAGCTTGGCATGGATGGTGGTCTTGGGAGATGGGATACATAACCTTACTGATGGACTAGCGATTGGTAAAGTGATTTATATTCAAATCTGTTGTTTTACGTTTTTTCTACCAAAAAGGTTAAAGAACTAAGAGGTGCATTTGACGTTCCCTCAACATTCCCCCCCAATGGTGGCGGACATGTTGAGTTACATGATGTCTCATGCAGCTGAAATCTGGATCCTAAAGGGAAACCAGTTGAGAATCTCTGATATATGAGATTAAGTTATTTTCTTGTTCTTTTCTAGGTGTTGCATTTTCTCAAAGCCTGACAGGTGGTCTCAGCACGACAATCGCTGTCTTCTGCCATGAACTTCCTCACGAGCTCGGTACAATCATCTCTGAAGGCTTCCACCACCATTGAGTTACAGTTATACAATAGATTTATACACTCAGTTATAGATTGCACACCAAATCAAATATAGGGTAGCCAATTTTGGAGAGGCCAACAATAGCAAGCTAGCTCTTCAGAGAGCCACCCAAAACCACGCCTTCTCCATTAGTGCATGAACGTAAGCAAATACATTCAGACCAAATGCACTGATTGGACCAACATTTTATGGTCCTGAACCTTCAACAGAAGATGTGAAGACACATTCAACCATCATAACAACAAATATTTCTGGGAAATCTTAGAAAAAATCTACCTGTAGCTGTTCTGGACGATCAGTAGTTTAAGTTTTTGTCTCTCTGCAGGTGATCTGGCGGTTCTGCTGGCTGCCGGCTGGCCCGTGTTCAGACTGGCCGTGTTCAGTGTTGTCTCGGCCCTGCTGGGTTTTGTTGGTGTGTTTGTAGGAACAGCACTGGGGCACCGATGGGCCGCACACTCTCCATGGATTCTCACCATCACAGCTGGAGTTTTCCTCTACGTTGCTCTTGTGGACATGGTAAGAATTAACACATTCTTACCACACACACACACACACACACACACACACATATATATATACATATATGCTAACCATTACAACCTAACACTGTTTCCTTAGTTACCTGAGATGCTGCGTGGAGACGGCAAATCTGTGACCCCTCTGAAGCGCTTCCTCTTGCAGAGCCTCGGTCTGCTGACAGGGGGCGCCACCATGCTTTGCATCGCGTTATTCGAGGACCACATATCAGTTAGTCTGGGAGACGGCTGACATTTGAAGGCATTGGGATGGGAGAGTTTGTGCACAAACCCGTCACACACTGACTGATGCTCTCTGTAGATGTTTCGGATGTTTACTGAATGAATGATGGGACACTCATATGTACTTTGGTCAACATATTTTTAACCACCTGTAAAGAAATGTTTATAAGCACATTGTTTTATCTCTGAATTGTGTAGTTTTACAAATAATTTCCTAATTTCTGTACAATAAATTTGCACAAAATGTAAGCTGTGATTCTTTAGTTAGGAGATGGTTTGTTTTCTAGAATGATTTTTAATACAACAAAATTGTCACAAAAGTGTTCAAATCATATAATCGTACATGTTCCATTTCTGAAAGATTTGTTTGTTTAACTTTTTTGCAATGCGTTTTTATTAAACTGTAAAAACCACTAATTCTCATTCCTGCTGTCAACAAGAACAAATTTTCATGGAAATGAGAAGTTTGATGTTTGAACAACAGACTCAACCAAAAAGGGAAACAAGAGAAGTTATCATTTCGTAATGTTAACGTATTATGTTACAACATTATTGGTTTTGTTAATGTTAGTTAATACATATTGTCTGTTGTTTACTGATGAAAAGTTTACAATATCAAAAAAAGATAAATAAATGCTGTAAAAGTTGTTCATGGTCACTTTGTTAATGTAGTTAGCTAACAGTAACAAATGGAACTTTTTTGTAAAGTTATCCCAAAATACTGAGGACTTTAGTATTAACATTTGCAGATTACTATTGATGTAAAGACAAACACAACGACACACAACAACAGTTTGTATGTAGCAATAGCATTTTATTGAAACGTTACCAATCTAAGCCACGATACTGAATGACAAGACCTACTGGCTGTAGCAGCTCAAGAACCTGATAAACAAAAACACCAGATTTTTTGTCTTTAAAGACCAATTCATTTTTAATAAGCGAAAATTAATAAAGGACAACGTTCTTTCTTAAATACATGTACAGAGTTTCACATCTGTTAGTAACAAGTAATCATTCACAAGCTCATACTATGAATTAACAAGGCAAAGTGCTGTCTGGATTGCATTGTCACATAAGGAAATGGATGGCTTGAGGTCTTTTGGTGGGGTTGAAAGGGTTCGGGGGCAAAAAATCTGCCCCTGCCCCTGGCTTAAAAATGGATACGTACAGAAGTACAAACATGGCAGGGAGGCTGAGCGTTAACACAGATTAGCCGCTGACTGGCGTTGCGTTTGGGAAGGGTGTAAGGCTAGGAGACTCCACACACCCTTGTTTTTAGTACAGAATGGATGTGCAGAGCTCAAGCGACCCCTTTCGAACCCTCACCACCAGTAGAAAATTGAGTTGTTGCTTCAACCGACCGCACACTCCTCTGAACTCAACCAGATACGAACACACCACCAGCTGTAAACTTGAGTTCAGAGCGCTCACAGTGAACATTTAAGAATGAAAGAGTCAAAATAAAAAAATGGGTGTGAAACAGTACAAATGCAAATGTCAGTTAATATAGGCTGATATTTTTCCCTGTTTTGTTAAACAAAAAAAAATTGCCAAGAGCGACAGAGGCGAGACACTTATGACATCATCTGAAATATTTTGGGGAGAAATTTGAAAAAAAAAAAGCAAATAATAATAATAATACAGTCTGGCTTCACATTCCAGTAGTATTCTGTTGTGTCACACTACAAATATCATGTTACACACAGATAGACAGTCAAACACGAACTGTTTTGTCCTATATCACCCATTGTTGGTTATAAGTTATATATCTGTTCCATACACATATAATGTTTTTCATTTTTCAACAACTTGTGAAGGTCTTGATGCGTCAAGCTGTAATACAGAGGTAGGAATAATGCTACTTAAAATGCCTCGTGTTTCCCACTAAACCCGTGTCTGAAGACACCGCGGTACGAATCAGGCTTAAAACAGAGCGCTAAGCTGTTAAATGCAAGCTCAGGTCATGATTCACTGATGATGATGAAGATGATGAAGACCTTGCAATGGTCCCAGGCTTTTGCTGGTGATGGTATCTCTTACTAGATCAACATAAAGACAGGAGAAGTATATTTGCAGATATGTCGATGAGGTATACAGGGCTGAATACAAACCCTGTTCATTTTGCATTCGCACAAACACTCGTATTCTGAGACACACACACTAGCTGCTGTTCTGCACAAACGCTCGCTGCGTTTCCATCGTTAAAACACGGGCAAACAAACGTGCCCATCACATAATGGCTTGAGGTTTGGCAGCCAGTTAAACAGTGCATTGCTTTGTGGCTTTTTTCTGTTGTAAAATACTGAGTCTCAGGCTCACGTTTAAAAAGCCAGAGCGGATTTTGTGTAAACACAATAAACGTCACATGAATTGTTACATGAATATTTGGCCTTTTTTTAAAGCAGTGAGGCCAACCCTGTTTTTATTCAAGCCATCTGTTTGTGTTTTAACAATGGAAACGTAGCCACAGCAAAGAGTGTTTGCTTTTGTTGTGTAACAGCAAACTTTTGGAAAGTCTTATAGACGGCGAGTCCTTGCGGCCCTTGAAGATCTGTCCGGTTAAAACCGGTTCTTTCAAAAATGGCCAAATCCTGCAGGCATCCGTTTCACATTCAGTGTGACTGAAGTAAGGCTCTCTCAACACTGAAATCTCGTCTTAGTTTCAGTTTGAAGAACAGGGTGATAACCTAAAGGTGCCACAGATTAAACAGCCAGGCCAAAATCAGCCACAGCTAACAAATCTCAAGAAAGGTACAATTGTCCCTTGACATTGGTATTGCTTGTTTTAAAATGAAATCAAGTGGCCATCTCTACAGAGACATACATTGGTCCTATGTTGTGAAATGCTAGATTTTGTACTCGGTGTGCTCCCTGCATTTATCTACAAGTAAGAAATATTGATTGTTTTGAGGCCAAAATGAAGAGCTTTGAAAGTAAATTCTAAATGATTCTGGACTAAACCACTGAAGGGTATTAAGAGACTTCTGGTCTTCGTTGCCAAACTAAACGGTTCTATTTTGTACAACGACATTCAAAAGGAATGTTTCATTATGATACAAGTTACAGCAAAATATTTTTTTTCATTTTTTGAAAATTTACAAATGCATGACAAATGTCGGGGGTCGCGATGTTATGATATGTTAGACAACTGCAAAGCAAAGTAAAAAGAAAAACTATCTAGATCTAAAGAACAACAAAACTTTCTTTGGTACCGCATGACACATGGCCCAAAGTTTACATATTGTGTGTGGGGGGAAATAAACCCTGCATAAGTCACTGGTGACAAAAATAAACAGTTGAATAACATTGAAGATCTCATTCCCAATCACAACCATAACATCTCTAATCCCAAACGATGCGCTTTTGGTATCAAATCAAAGATCAGAGGTAAACAAACAGGTTTAAATACCCCGCACACATCTTACACAAACAACACTCACGTGCCACAAAAGCAGACATTGACTCTGAGTGGGGTTGGAAAAGTTACATGGAAACCTGCACTCTCTGACCTCTCAGCCAATCAGCGCACAGAAATCCCATCATTCCGGTATGCAAGTACGCTCTGAGACCCTTCACAGTTTTCCCAAAGTTTATTGTACATTCCACGAGAAAGTGCCACTTCTGTAGGCAAAACAGGAAGAATACAATCCCAAAACAATAAATAAGTAAACCAAAATATCCTGCCCAGAGAAAAATACGATGGATGATGTAATAGGGCGATTTCGACCATTAAGGATACTATGGCGCACAAAAAGTTATTGCACTTCAGTCCATTTCAGGTGGATACGTTTGACGTCAATACAACATAGAAAAGAGTCATGCCAACATTGTACGAGACACTGGAATACGACTACGATCTCCAACGCATAACCACACAAGAACGACACGGCACACATCTACTTCACTAGAGAATTCACACTTTGTAAAACTAAATACGTTATTCCATAAAGTTCCAACAGGTCGCTAGCTGACCCAAGGTATTTATTTTGTCATTACTGTTGAATTAAATTTACAAGTATTACTTTATCTGCAGGTGCAACAAATTGAATCGAGAGTTCAGATCACGTGACCACGTGGATGGCGGCTATTTTGTGAAACGTACAACAGTTGTTTAATCATAAGGCTCACTAGAGGTGTCGAATGGAAGACCGTTACCCTGTGGTATGTACTTGATAACAAAAGGCACAATCCCACAAACTCTTCACAAAGTGTCGCACATTAAAAGAGATGAAGAAAATGCTAACAGGCTAACCAAACAGCAGCATGCCACGCAAAGCAGTCGTTTTTTTAAATGAAGCCTTTGCGCCATTTCAGGTGGCATTATGCAAATTCGTGAGATCAAACGAAAATATTCCTGCATAGCTTGCGTCAAATATGAAACAATGTTTTTAAAGGGACCCCAACATGCTTTGTGAGATTAGCCACTCGGTCAGGCTCTGATGGTCTTCTAACTAACTAGCCTTATGAAAACAAGCTGCCAATGAAAACAAAAAGCAGCTATTTTTGATTAGATCATTCGCTAGTAGATTTACGATTTTAACTAGTAGTGCTAACCAGGTACAAAACTGAATGGATCAGAGGTATGAAGCAAACATCAAGCCAGGATAAAAGACATCATCTATGCAAATTCAAAAGCACCTCAAAGGTTCTCCTTATCACAAGGCCTCAGGGACGTGACCTTACGGTTTCAGTTGGATGCGTCACTAATATTTCCTACTCAAAACTCACGTTCCAGCACAGCACGACAGTTGTTAAGGACAGCTAGTTTGTGAGGTAAAACCGCCACGCCAAGACAATGCAGATATTGAGGAATTACAACTAGCACATTCAGTGTTTGTGCTCTTAGTTACATAAGTTATTAGAAAGATTTGCAACGATGAGACCACACACTTCATTACCTAAATGCTGCATTCAAGACACAAACAAAAAATGAGACAAAATTTATTTACCTTGGCATGTACAAAAGAATTTATCACTGGCCAATAATTACTTTTTTTGGTTAGATATATTCCCAAATTATTTACATGCATGTACTGTGTTCTTCAGCCATAACAATTTGATATCTTTTGGGTTTTTAATACGATAACTGTTGTAGTGCAAAAAACTCCACAGAAATGATTATTTTGAGGCCTGCGGCCGTTGTGTTGCATTTTCAGCAAACAAACTCAATAACAATGTGCTTTTAATGAATCTCACAGATGAGAAACGAGATCCAAGGTTTACCGAATCTCTCAAGTGCTGCTGAGCAATAATGTTTCCTCTTAAGGCAAAATGTTGGGAACTTGACGGAGGTGAAATAAACGGGTATTTTGAGTATTGCCTTAAACTGATGCGTTTTCAAGTAGTTGAGACACAGAGGTCGTCTGAGGTAAAAATAGACATTCTATCAGCCAGTAATACCGTTGTGTGAAACGAAATAAATACACAACGCAAAGATGAACGAACAGCAAAGACACTGAGAATAATTCATCAGAGCTACAATTAATCTGCTTTCTAACAACATGGTTACAATTATTAGATTTCTCCAGTTTCAACTACCTGCATTTAACCGCAACCATCATTTTTGGGTCAAAAGAGGCAATGAAATCTGACCCATCAGCAAAAAACAAAAAAAAAAATCTGTCAATCCAGAACACAACAAGAAAAGCAAGGTAAATGCTTCAATTTGGTAAATTACAAATCTGCCCTTTAGTTAATAATAATTAAGGCTTTATCATTATTCCATTGCACAGAAATAAGCATTTTTCCAAATTAGCAATGAATAGATACTGCGGATCACGATGGAACGATTCATAAAACGTCATTTTCGATGGACCTGTTGACTGAACGACTCAAATTCTACTATTCATATGCATTAATGCTAAGTTATAGCTTAGCAACAGAAGCATCAGTGTGTCCAGGGAAGATCTAACGGCACTATAAACACACACCTGATTGACTTACTGGCATTTTACAGTATTTGACAAACTATGTGGACCCCAAAAATATATCTCTCTTTATATATAATCAGCACAAGAGCTTGTCAGCTTGGACTTATTGTAGTAATGGTCTTGGTGCACATAAAAATCGAATCATTCACTCACATTTTTACAAACGTATCAAAATGGGAAACAGAAAAGTTTATGGCACTAAATTATTGTACCCCTCTCACCAGTTACACTCCACCCTAAAAAAAAGTGTCTTTGCTCAAAAATTGCCACTTTGTGACTGGTTTACTTATTGTTCGTACGAAAAACTGAAAATGTAAAGTCAATTTAATTCCAAAGTTCCTGCTGTCAAGAGAATGATTTCAATCACAAACTACTTCACACAAGATCTGCACCGATCAAAGCGAGCCGCTACTAAAAATGGGTACATTCTATGAAACATTTCAACAATTTCAGTGCAATGCCAATAAGACAATTACAAATTTGAGGAGCTAAAATAAGTGTTTTGGCTGGTTATGAAAGAGATGAATTAACAGAAACACTTTATCTTGCACCGAATGACCACAGACACTTTCTTATTCCAACTCATCTACATGTGATATGACAAGCTAACTACATGTATAAATAATCAGTTTTTGTACAACTACAAGCAGTGCTTGTAACGGCAGTGCAAAACACAAGCTTATCCTTAACTTGCACTTCATTATTGTACCCTGTGCTGTCTACACACACA
>JBAJNP010000912.1:0-18307 GCA_036877545.1 Yasuhikotakia modesta | reverse complement strand
CACACACACACACACACACACACACACACACACACACACACACACACACACACACACACACACACACACACACACACACACACACACACACACACACACCAATTCCCTCCACCAAAAGCCCAACAGAAGTTACTCTATGTGATCAAGTCAAGCTTAACTCACACTCAAGCTTAAATACCTGCAGGTTAATATAAACCCAGATTAAGTTAAACCTCCTCCATGAGGGATTTCCCTCTTAGTCATGAATTACTGGGCAAAAACGTCAAAACACTGCAGCAAAACGAATGAAATTTTTCTTGCACGCATGCAAATTCGCGCTCTTGCAGTAGATGTCAGATATTTGCCCTTTCGCAGCTTGTGAACAAGTTTTAATAAATGCAAAATAATTATTATATTCCTTTTTTAATTATTGTTTTAACAAGTGCTTTATTTCAGGCCTGTGTGGATTAAAGAGCAGCCAAAAAACAAGAGGTCATTTCAACAGTCAGTATAAATAAACTCTCCACATGGCCTTCAAACGTCTCACGTTAGCATAGCTTTTAACTAGCAAACCTTCATACACACAATATGTTCACGTTACAACACTTCAAAGCTAATCTACAAACATCATTAAATCCTGCTATTCTGTGAGGAACAACTGAAACAAGCCCACAACTCACGCCTTACGTTTGCACGCATTAGGTCTTAAAATTGTTCAGGATGAAAGTTTTTTTATAATTTGGGAAACTTTAACTGATGTTTTTGCTCAGTCAGAACAGAAAATCTATGCTAAAACTAAAAAGCCCTTTCGACTGATTGTCTCATTAGTGAGTGAGCTTATATTGCCTGTTTGTGGCTCACAAACGATGTTTTAAACACTCATCACATGGTTCTATTCTGCGGTTTAGGTGAAACGACCTCATGGAAGCACAATCTGAACTTGAATCTACCTTTGGTAATAAGGAAGCCTTTTTAAAGAGCAGGACTCAACAGCTATGAATCAGTCCCTCAGGTGCCTCTTTTTTTCCACAGCTTTGATATTCTAATACAATGGAAAGTCCAAACTAAACTGGTTGACTTTTCACACCTGCGGCTGCTCCTATAACTGTAAATTTGAAACGGTCCAATCGGTCTCAAAACTACAGATATTTGTTTGACTCAAGTCAGAAAAAATAATCCCCAGTTGATTCTGGCTTACAGTGAAATGGCTACGGGGGGGACAGGCGCCCTTTTGAGGGAGTGAATACAGTGTGTTTAACTGACTGGACCTCTAGCTGACAAAATAAACTTAGTAGGCACTGTTTAAAGCAAGTCCACACTATTAATATTATAACACCATAACTAAGCAAAGGCCCTGCCAAACAAAAATGCAGACAAAACAAACAAAAAATAAATTAATCTGGAGGTCTGAGAAATGAGTGCTGTGTACGACAGCTTCAGTTTCAATAATCTGTATCGATAAATTTGTGCTTTCTGTACTTCCCTAGTGTAACATTTTCACAATTAGCGTAATTTCAGCGTAACAAACTTCTGCCGAACTACAAACAGTGATGTGGACAACCAGACACCTTCAATGTAAACCCAACACAACACACTCCTCCTCCGTACACCATCTTCATCTCTCTGACAGTAAACATGCGTTATTATCCGGCCCCCCTTGCAGGAGGTCGGTGGTCTTTTGGCTTAAGGTAGAGTGGTTTTCCCTTAACGTCAGAAATTATTTTGTCTAGTTGTGTTTGTTCCTGATCTGTGGTAAATCAGATTGCACCTTACATAGAAACCTTAACGTAAGAATCAACATGGGATGAAAAACTTGGATTTCACACACGCACACACACACGCAAACACACACACACGCAAACACACACAAGACCACTATCAAATACATGGTCCCGCAAACTCTTGCAGATCAAGTGTAACCCGTTTAAATTGTTTCTCAGGGCAGGCTGTAAATTCCTATGGAAGGCCACAGGCATCATACGAACAAGAGGCATGATATGAAAATTGATCCATCATTATTGTTACCATGGAGACACAGCTGCATAATTCTAATGTGAAGGAAGTCAAATTGACCAAAAAAAAGAAAATAAGGACTGAGTTACCAGCGATTTGATGCTGTTTTAAACAGATGGCTTAGATTTTAACACTCACACTGAACGGACAGCATTTCAGATGAAAGTGGGGATGGGAAAAAGGGGGATAAATAGAAATAAATAGCTAAATTCATCCTCTCATCTTTTCTCTCTTAAGAGACTAAAGAAAAGCTTTGATACTGGCACAGGAGAAATGTGTGGCTGTAATTGCATATAGATTTATCTAAGTGTGTAGAGAGGACCGGACGAGGCGACCACGAGACCCGGCCGCTGTTGTTTTAGCGAGTTTAAACATCTCACTCAGTTAAGCAGCCATCCAAGCCAATAGTAGCACCATGGCGATCTTTGCCGTAACCATGGCGAAGGCCTCCGTTGGGCAGATGGGGGCAGGCGGCGGTAATGCCACAGTGCTTGAGCAGGTTGAGGCTGGGCGAGGAAGGTGAGGATGAGGAGGGTGAGGATGAGGAAGGCTTCATGGTCGAGAGGATGAGAGCGAGGCAGTCGGCCACAGCTTTGTTGGATGCGCAAGCCAAGGCTGGTGTGTGACCTGCAGGGACACAAACACGGAGATGCTAAATCATCAATCGCTCAACGCTAAAACCAGCGATTCTCTACTGGCATATGCGGTAGCTAAAGCGAATTTATTAAACCGCATTATACCGCAACAGAATTACAGTGACTGTCAGGTTGTATAGATGGCCACAGATATAGTTTTATTGTGACCTTAACCAGCTATTGTAGTGATATCTGGCTTCTAGCGTTCAAGTATCTAAAACTTAGCATGACTGAAAGCACAGCAGAGATCATCTCACCTTCCTCATCCACAGCCAGTACTGTAGCTCCACGATTCAGCAACGCCTGAACCACCGTAGCCAAACCGTTCCTGGCCGCGATGTGGAGAGGCCTGAAAACAAGCCGGAGAATAAAGATGAAGAATGCTGACAGGGATGAAGATGAACGAGGTGACGTGTGGAGAGCAGAACTCACATCTGTAACATGCTGTTTGTTGCGTTTATGAGGACCGGGTTGTGAATCTCCTTCAGGATCAGCATGGCACACATTTCATGAGCCTGAACACACACAAACACAGTCACTGATAACACAAGCTATCAGAGAAGATGGAGGAGATGGAGTTTCAGCAGGGCTGGTGATGTCACCTTGCTGCAGGCCAGATGAAGGGCAGTGTTCTTGTTCACATCCAGGAGGGACAGGTCAGCTTTGGCTCTGTGAAGCAGGAGGGCTACAGAAGAAAATGTTTGCATCACAAAGTGTTTTTCAACACAACAATATTTATCCAACCATGTTGTTGATATTTGAAATTGACACCAAAACACACCCCTGCCTTTACAGCTCCACCCTTAAAATAACAAACAACTAATAACTGTGCAATAATAATAGTGCAACTAATAACTAATACAACTAACACCCCCTATTTCTGATTGGTTATGAGAGTGTTATGGTGCTGAACGATCAGGTCCACTTTTTTTTCTCCTATATGCACAACCAGGACTATGGGCGCACACACACACACACACACACACACACACAAATTATGACATAATTGTTGTTGTTGAAGACTGGCTCTTACCCACAGCACCGCTTTGCCCGTGGTCGGCCGCCACCATCAGTGCAGAACGTCCTGAGTGGTCCACAGCGTTGATGTCGGCTCCGTGCCGCAGAACCAGCTGCAGCCCAGCCACGTCCTCAGCGGCTGCGGCTGCGTGAAGTGGAGTTCTGCGGGCCAAACACAGGCAGAGCCGGTTACTCACTTAAACACACGATCCACTCGCTTAAACACATGATACGACAGCAGCACCAACCTTCCTTTGGCGTCCCTGATGTTCACCAGTGAACTACAAACTCTGGAGTCTAACAGCAGCTCTGCAGATCCACTATGGCCATTAATGCTGCAGCGAGACCACATCAGGAGTTTATATGAAGACTTACAAACCAGTGACACATCTATCAGAAGAGGTTTGTGACTTACAGAGCACAGTGCAGTGGGGTGAAGGGGTTTCCCTCCTGGATACTACATGGTTTAAGTTCAAGTAAAACTTCCAAACAGTCTTCATGACCTGCGGGTTCCCAAGCAGAACATGTTACTCGTTTATTACAGCACTGTATTTATTTCTATTTCTGTTCAGGAGCCGTTGGTTTTACCATGATAGGCTGCCCAGTGCGCGGGTGTGTAGCCGTGGCGGTCTGTGATTGGTTCGTGGGGGTGGGAGTGGTCAGCAGCAGAAAGCAGATTGGACAGAATTTCGGCATGGCCACAAGAAGCCGCCAGATGGATCGCGGTTCGCTCCCGAACGTCTCTGCTGAGGACTGAGGCGTGGTGGGACAGCAAGGCGGTTACACAGTCCTCTCGACCCATGACCGCCTACAAAACGGGCCGGGTCAGATACCGCTTACACCCGAGCACCTTAACACAGTTCACTAATAAGTTTAGGGTCTCACCGCTCTGTGTAAGGCTGTTCTTCCTCTCCTGTCTCCTATATCAGGACAAGCCCCTCGTTCCAACAGCAGATTCACACAGTCCGTGTATCCGCCCAGCACAGCCAACATCAGTGGAGTTCTATAGAAAACACAGAACCATTTTATTTTTCATAAATGATGATTTAATACAGTTCTCATCCATTATTAACAGTGTTTTAATACCACTGAAGAACAACTCATGATTCACAGATAAGTTACTGAATGTTGTCAACATGAGTTAAAATTTGTATGATGTCAGCATCAAAAAACAGAAGTGAGTTATGATGTCACACATACTGGCCCTCAACATCGGTGACATTGGCGAGATCAGATCCCCCTTCACTACAGAGAAGCATTCGCAGACATTCTGAGTGACCGTTGGCAGCTGATAAAATAAATAAACATACAGCATCAATCTCCTGCACGGACGTCATTTTTACAAACCAGGTCACACACAAAGACGCAGTACCTGCGACGTGAAGCGGGCCCCAATTGCTGCGGTGTTCGGTGAGCAGACAGGATGCTGATTGGCCGAGCAGGAGTTCCACGCAGCGGGCGTGTCCCTTCTGACAGGCTAAATACAGCACAGAGCGACCCACCGGGTCACACGCGTCCACACACGCTCCAGACTCGATTAACACACACACACATTCCCAGTGACCCGACTCCACCTGACCGGTGATAGAAAGGATTAATATTTTGGTTATTTCAAAATATTTTAAATGCATAACATTTGTAATAATAACACTGCTAATGTTCTCTATTATTCAATCTATTATCTGTATGAATAAATTAATATTAAACTGTATTTTTGTCTAACATAATTCTTCCAACCCACCGCTAAGTGTATTGGAGTAATAAGCTCTTTGCTCTCCTTCTCTTCCACAGTGTTGAAGCTCATCTCCAAAAGCTGCAGAACCAGGACGAGAAACACAAGATGCACGTCACTGTTTTAATAATAAACACACGGCTAATGGCTCAGTGATGGATGATCAATCTCACCAGCTCCAGGTTCGGCTTGTTGCCGTGGGCGGCGGCATAGTGCACGGCACTGTAACCTTTAGTGTTGCACAGAGACGGATCAGCGCCATTATCCAACAAATGCTCCACACACCTGCGGTAATGACGGGTTACATCAAAGCTTTATGTAACAAATGCATGTAAAAGAGGAACAATATCTGTCAGACCCAAAAATAGCCAATAAAACACAGCAAGAGGCCGAAATGACATGTGATTCAGTCCAGAACAATCTGTACCCGTGATTCAACCCGAAACGTTACATAACATAGATAATGTACACGGGTTTACAGTCTGTGTTTCTTATTATTTTATTAATACTAGCACTGAAAACTGAACTCCACACGCCTTGTGCTTCTTTGGAAGCAGAGAAAATTTTTTAAATAATTTTTTTTTAATACATTTTTCCACCATTTATTTAGCCTCATGTCACTCCTAACCCATGACACATTTGTTTCTTCTGTGGAAGACAAAAGAAGATATTTTGAGAAATGCCTGAGTGGTTTTGTGTCCATACCGTGGAAGTCAATGAGTGCCACTGCGTTTTGGTTCCTAATGTATCTCAATAGATCTTCTTTTGTGTTCCTCAGAATAAAACCTCATACAGGTTTGGAATGACATGAGAGTGAGTAAATAATGGAATTTTAAATTTCTAAGCCACTGATCCAATCCATTAAACATCTAACCATCAGACCACGACTCTGACATGAAATGATCTTCAGGAAGTATTAATGTTTCTCTGATTATTGTTTTGGACTTACAGGAAAGATTCCTTTCCTCCGTTCTCCTGGTTCTGATGGATGCTGGCGTGGGGTCGGTCCGTTCTGAAAAACAGCAACACAACACTCTGTATCAGTAACACACAACACACCGGATAGTGTGCAGTAATGCAGTAAAAACTCTGCAGAGGCGTCTCACCTGCAGAACGCTGTAGATGCTGCCGAGTAGTGTAGCGGGGTACAGCCCGAACGGTCACGCTCATTGACCTCTGATCCCGCTCCCACCAGCACCACCACACACTGGTACCTCTCATTAGCAGCCGCATAGTGCAAAGCAGTTCTGATGACACAATCATGATGTCATTCGCAAGAACACGTATTCACCAGGAAATTACAGTCTGATGTCACTTGACTTCAATGTGAGAAAGTACATGAAATACCCTGCAATTATACGCTTCAAACTGAGATGGTGACAGAAAGGCAAAGTCACAGATTGCATCTTTAAAAAATTTCATTAATTTGTGTGTTAATAAGAATAAAATCTATAACCGTTCACAGCCCCATCGTTTAAAATATTTCATACACTTTCAAGCAAAATATTTCTGGATTTTTGGGCTGAGGTGACACACAGGTTCCTTACAGCCTCCATAAACTTCACCCACATCTCCTCAACATCACTGACACGTTATTTTAATAATGCTGGATTCATACCTTCCAAACTTGTCCTTCTTACTCATATCAGCTCCACTGCTTAAGAGCAGATTGAGACATTCAATGTTTCTGAGGGGAAAACAAAGAAAATAAGACTTATATGATTAACAGACTAACCGCAGGTTTGATATTACAGCCACGGTTTTCATCTGCATTAATCAAACTCAAACACCAGTCAGTTCATGAGAATTATCGCACCAAAACCATCAACTAAATAAATCTGTATTTTATCATCAGGTGTTTTTGTAGAAAGACAGATGCTGACTCAAGGTTTGGTACAAAATACTAGATATTAGGATCACAAGGCAGAAAAATGGGACACTGTCTCTTTAAATAGCTGACTGTAAGACGGCTGCTGTCTCACCCTCCGGAGGCGGCAGCATGCAGACAGGTTCTCCCGAAGTTGTCTGGGGTGTTGATGTCAAACCCGGCTGAGAGCACGTGCTCTTTATTCATCGACAACACAATACTGTACAGCTGACCTACAAAAAACACAAACACTGTAGTGTGAAGCTCTCTGTCAAAACACTTATTACAATTATCAATTATTATAATTACATAAGAACTAAATTTAACTAAAATATATAATGGTATTCTCTGAAGTACTAGGTAAAAGCATTGCATATGATAATGTGCAACTATATGGTCAGGTTATATATACACACTATACTATACTATATTATAGGCCCTTGCGTGTGATTGGTCGGCTGGAGCACAAGAACAGGACGTACCTGAGGAAAGTAGCTTACGACAACAGTCAGACGACCCGTAGAGCACAGCTAAGTGTAGAGGAAACATTCCATGAATCCCCTGCCTGCAGGAAACAACAGTTGTTACACAATACTACAGGAAGATAAAAAGGATTATGTTCCAATGTCCTACCAAAATATAACATCTTGTTTTGCATTTAAATCTCATTTATAGTCGTGATTTCAAAAGCTACAGCGACCAATAATGTCACACAATCAAAAGCAGCAACCAATGGCTGTGTACCTGGCTGTGTCAGCGCCGTTGGTCATTAAGGTGCTGATGAGAAGCTCATGGCCGTATTTAGCAGCAACATGAAGAGGAGTATTGCCATACCTGTCCACACAGTCTATCTCCCCACCTGCACAGAGAACGCATGGCACACAAACGGTTAATGCTTTTGGCATGAACAGTTATCCATAGCGACAAACAAGGAATCAACCCCAGCTGAGATATTGAGATGCATAACAAACACATAACAGAGGAAAAGAAGAGACAGACCATTCTGAATGAGAATCTGAGAGCGAGTAAAACGTCCGTGAATGGCTGCCATGTGCAAAGGGCTTTTCCCTTCTTTACTCTGGAAGGAGAACAAACAAACTGTTTAGAAACTGCTTACAATCTCAGAGACAATCACGTCATTACAGTTTCACTGTATCATTAATAATCTTCATAAATTAATAACATCCGATTTACAAACATACACAATAACTTTTACACTTAGTATGTAAAGCTCAAGAAACAAATTGCATTAATACACCATTAATAATTCTACATATTTCATTATTAATTTCCTTAGATTTTTCTGTGCATTTTCTGTAAAGTTGCAACAATGCAAAACTGCAAAATATGAACCAAAACAAAGAAATACATGGAGCAAAGAACAACTTTGTCATTCCCAAAATGCAACACACCTGCATGTTGACATCAGCACCGTTGTTGACCAGCAGCTCCAGGCAGAGCGCGCCGTTGGTGGAAACCGCAGCCAGATGCAGCGGCGTGTAGCCGCGGTGGTTGGGCTGGTTCACATTAGCCCCGCGGTTCACCAGTTCGTTGGCTACGGCCTCCTGACCCGTGTAACAGGCCACGTGGAGAGCTGTGTTTCCAAAGGCATTAGGCTCATCAATCTGAAACAGATGACAACAGAAAACAGTTAGCAGAGGGTTAATTATCAGGGCAGCAAAATTCCAGTAATTTTGGAAACCTGATGGTAATTTATGGGAATTATGGGACACAGATGAAGACGAGTCAAGTGAATACGCTTATGTCTATAATCTGATACAGTTTGTACCCCTAAAAGAACCCAAAATGTCCAATTAATTCCCATAACATTCCCGTTTGGGATATTTCCAAAATTCCCCAGCTTTGAAGCCACAACCAGATACCACAACCAGCAAAATTAGGCAGAGCTCAAAAAAATAGTATTTTTTTTTGGCTTGGTTAAACACATTTTTTCAGAAACTGTTAAGTTGCCAAAGCGAACAAACACAGGATGAATCATGCTGATGGTAAAGGCCAAACAAGACAAGAGTAAGTTCTGCCAAGACAGCTGAAACGTCTCACACTGCTAGTAGTGAATAAACGTATTATCACATAATTCCAGCCCAACCAAACATGCGTGATTAAAGCGATGAGAGGTACCACAGAGGTTTGAACCTCAGCTCCGTTGCGTAACAGGTACTTGACCACATCCACGTGGCCACTGGCGGCAGCAGCATGGAGGGGGGTGTATCCTCGCTTATCCTTACAGCTCCTGTCTGAGCCCTGAGACACCAGCAGCTTAACAACCTCCAGATGCCCTGAAAACACACACAGTTTAAAATAATGAAAATACAATACAAGAAAACAGCTACATAAGTTAATAACAGAGGCAGTAGTTAAAGCAGTTGACACAATGATTTTCACTTTTATAGGATTTTAACCCGCCCCCAAAATTCTAACCCCTTCACACCCCCAGATTTATCTGATTGGTCCACTGATGCACAGCACAATAAGAAACATTCGTCCTTGAGGTGGCATTTTTAGATACTGACAATTTTAAAAAGCAGCTCTGGTGGAACTGGAGAACACATCATGTCTTAAATCCCTTTGAAACTTCAGGCAGATACTTCAGGTAGATACTCACCGAGGTACGCGGCCCAGTGGATTGGCTGCCTGTCCTTTTTGTCACTGGCACTCAGATTGGCTCCCTTGGTCAGCAGCAATTTAACCATCTAGTGTTCAGAAGAGACACAAGGAACCATTGAATCCATTAATTAAAACCATCTGGGCGTTGCATTTCCTGTCCCAAAGATTCACGTTGCTTCTAATATCCATTAACAAACACATAAAATGACGTGACAACTCCATGCGCGGCGCTTACATAAGCTAACACACCATCTACAAAAGCATCACACAAAATGGACGCCGCTATATTCGCTCTGACAGTAATTTGTGCTTCTCCAGCCCTGTGGAGTGTTTAAATAAAGAGGTTAAGGGCTGAAGTGGCTCTTTATGAAACAGGGTCATTAATTCGCCGGAGTGCATTAGATGACTAATCCACACAACAGCTCTACCTCCTGGTATCCGCTCTGTGCGGCGTGATGCAGGGCTGCTCTGCCCGTCCGGTCGGCCGTGTTCAGACTGCTCATGTGGGGCAGCAGTGTCTCCACGCAGCGCGTGGCTCGGTTAGCGGCCGCGATGTGCAGCGGCGTCTGCCAGAACTTGTCCCGCGCGGTCACGTCTGCTCCCTTCCTCAACAGCAGCCCCACGGCCCTCTGGGTAATAACAGAAAGGCAATACTTGAGCAGATGTGCAATTGTTAAAATGGTACAGAGTGGGAGGAGTTAAGAGACAAGCTCTGGTTGTTACCTCGTTTCTGGAAGCAGCTGCCCTGTGCAGTGGTGTTAGCCAAACGTGGTCCTTAGCATTTATATTCGCACCTTCAGAATTAAAAAAACACAATGCTAGTATGTGACATACGCTACACAATTTACTAATAAAAACACAACAGTAAGAAATTCATTTAATGCAATGCAATGAAAAAAGCGAGTTAGGATAACAGAATTGGTGTGTAAGGCCATGTCGTTTTACAAAGTTGCTCCAATCATTTAGTGCATCATGAAAACAATAATCTCAGAACTATCTGCCTGACAACTTTCATCAATTTATCATATAATTATAATTTAATTTATGATTTATCAAATCATCATCAGTTACCACAGATAACCCAGCCCACAAAAACCAAAACTTGCTCTTATTGGCTGCTGTTATTACAATGTGCATTTAGGACCACAGAAACACTGCATCGACCAATCAGCTTCCCAGATCGGACCGGTCCATTATATAAGCATGGAAAGCAGACATGTTGTTGATACCTGCACTGATAAGAAGATCCATTATTTGAATGTCCCCCAGCCAGGCGGCAGCATGAAGAGGAGTGCGACGCTCCTGGTCCTGAGAGGAAGAAAGGACAGATTTTTCATTTCCTTTCCACAGATGATTGGAACAGACCCACACATGTACAGTCATCAGCAATCTGTCCATTTGTGCTGATCCAACGCCACATATAATTCATGCTCTCACCAATATGTGCCATTTAAAACATACCAGTGCATTGACTTCGTCTTTCTTGTGCAAAAATAACTTCACTTCATCTGTGTTTCTGTTAAATATGGCCTGGACCAGAGGCGCCTGCAAGGGACCAAACGACACCGTCACCAAAACGACAGACATGGTCGAAACATCTCAGATCATAGTGAATAACTTAAATAACTAAAATAACAAGCGTCCAGGTGTCAGATGCACCTGCTGTGTTTAACAGTTAATGCACAATAAAATAAATCAATCTGACAATGAAACCGAAAGTAAAATCAACCCACTGCACTATTACATACATGTTATCAACGCATGCAACATACATATATGTGTGCAACCATGTCATACACATAGATTATCTCTCATAGCAGGGATATTTGCGTTTAATGTGTTTATGTAAACATGCATCTTATAAACAGAAATGTAATGGATGCGGGCGGCTGACACCCAACGCATTAGGCTAGTTGACTGGCTAACGTCTGGGTGTGAGAAAAAAGACATTTATCATTTAAAACACCTTATAAACACCCGACCCTAATTATATAGACAAAAACATTAGGTTTGCAGGTAAGTGCATCATAAAAATCCAGGTTTAGATGCCAGATCAGCGAAGTAAATGGGATCATTATATTCAGACTGTTAGCTAATGTGTCAGGCTCTGCATACAGGCGCCGATACGAACAACAAATTGCTCGATCTAAAGGACGCAATGGGTGTAAATGTCTCTCACCTGGTCTGCAATATTGAGTACCCCCATCTCCCAATGTCAGTCGGGCCGAAGGTCCCTCATCAGTAAGGAATCGAGGAGGAAAAAGCAAGACAACAACCTAGTGGATCAGACGTGATGCGCGAGTCTTTAGCTGCTGCGGATGAAAATAGCGACACCAGCGTGATGGCTGCCGCCTGCAACACCTTTCAAAATAAAAGCACCAGCATCCTAATTTTATTATGTTTTATTTATGTGTTTTATTAACCGTGCACAAATTATTACGACGAAAAAGAGAAACGCACAAACTACCCAACCGGATTTTTCATGCACCGGTTGCATGCAATGCATAAGCTGCATTTTAGAAAAGGTTAAAGTAAAAGTATTTGTAGGTGAAGCACGTCATATTTTTGTACGATCATAGTTTTGTATTTTTTATTGACAAGCAAACGCGAAATATAACTTTTATTTTGTAAACACACATGCCAAAAACATGTTTCCGGTGCTTCTGTTGGAAATGTTGATAGGTTGCCATTTTCACACAATGCAAAGCAATAAATACATTTACTAAGGAACAAAAAAATGCATAATGAGCCTTTTTGCGATTGCTGAACCCCAGAGGAAATAATACTCAAGTAAAATGGCAGGTTTAGCAGTGAGGGGGTTTATAAACCGCGGACGGAACCAGCACGAGTCGTGCGGAGAAGCATCAGCCGGCCCGGCGGCGCACACGGCGGGTGGTCGTCAGAAAGCAGCGGTGGACCCTCATGGAGAAGATGCGGAGTAACACGCACTCCGTACCACCCCATGCATTGACTACATCAGATGCTCGACTGGTCCAAAAGTTTGTGGCATGAAGTCTGCAGAAAATGGCAATGATGAAACATGGTAGACAACAAACATCTGTGACCAGGAAACAGTGATATGAACTCATCTGTCTGTGCATAACCCAGCCATGATGAATATGTTAGTTACAACATAACAGGAACTGTGTCTTCAAACAACTGCAATTTGGAAACAATGTTTCCACACAGAGGGTTACTTGTGTTTTACTAGGTGAGTTTAGGTCAACAGGATCAACACCTCTTACAGTTACTATCCAAAACCCACCTGTCCATGTTTAATATGTGTACTGGTTACTCATTTCTGAATGATGTTAGGAAATTCATTTTTATTGTCTGGTTTTGGTAGTTTTTTTTTTCTGGAGAGTGTTTTGTTAAAAATATACATTGTAACTCCATCGAATCGAGGGTTTCATCTGACTTGTAATGCAAATAGAGACAAATAGAGAATAAAAAACTGTATGTTAGGGAACAAAGAAAAGTGCATCTGTCGAGTTTATTTACAGTTACACCCAAATGTATTCAGACACTTTTAAAACACGTTGTACTTTATTAATTTATTACAATACCATTTACAATAGATGATGCTTAAACCTTTCTAAATCTCTGTACATATATATATATTTTACTGACTATATATATATATATATATATATATATATATATATTGCTATTATTGACTATATTGCTGACTGTATATATATGTGTGTGTATAAGAACATTAAGTAAGAACATTAATGTCTGTTTTTTCCAAGGTTCTCATGTGATTTATGTTTATCATGGTAATTATGGGCGGCGAGATCTCACAACCTGTTCTCATACATTAGCAAAAACCGCCCAATGTTACTTTCCTCAGACCAAAAGCCTGCGCTCCAGGTATTACAATATCCCTTAAAGGTAGGGTAGGCAGTTTCGGAGAGGTTAGCAGGAGGAACCTAGCTTTGAAAGTGTAAGATCCCGCCCTTCTTTCAAAATGTTCTCCCAAGCCACACCCCAAGAGTGGGACGTCCTATCAGATACATTCGCACTGCATGCAATGATTGGACGAGCGTTTTAATATCCTCTTCCTTCAACAGAAGATGTATATTTTTATAATAATATACTAAGACCTAAGACTAAGACACTTTTAACCAGCCTAACAAAACATGTTTCTGTAAGAAATTGCCAACCCTGCCTTTAAGAAACAATAGTTCAGATATGAAGCTTTAATCTTCAGAAAATTTAATTCATGCAAATATTTATAAGAAATTGTTAAATAGACTGACTTATATAATCACAGCCTTTTGATGATATAAATTTGATAGTCACCATCTGATTAAGTTGAGATTAACTCAGTACCTGTTAAGGTACTAGTTAAGGTGAGTAAAAAACGGCCTGTGACTTGTCTGGCCGAACAGCTTAGAAAGGTGGAGACTGACTAACTAAAAACTGTCCATCAAACTAATAACAAGCTTTATCAGAATATAATCACAGTTCTTCAGCTCAGTTTCGTCTCAACACACGTGCAGTGATGGGTTGTCTGTGTTAAGATAATGTTGAGAAAAGACTAATAACTAATATAACTAACTAGCTATAACTAACATTCACTTTATGATTACGTTTATGTTTAACTAGTACATATAAAATAAAGAAACTGATTGAGCAACAAATGAAAACTTGGATTCTAGATGTTAGAAGTTTTTCCAAATGTTAAATAGTAAAAATATAGTTTAGAAAGTTTCAAGATGATGTTATACTAAATAAGATTAAGTACCTAATGTTTTGTTATTATTTAAGTTTCTCAGTGACTGGTGTGTGTTATCATAAAGTGTAACAAAATTGTGTAAACGCTTTTAAATAAAAAACTGATTTAAATCTTCAAGTCAAACGTTTAAATTGTTCAGTATTTAAGATTACAATACAGACAGGCAGTAATAACTCCGGGCTCTCCGTTTTAACTAAGCAAACAAACATAAGTTTTTTTAACACAATGGTCCAATGATCCATAATTACTGTAACAATATTGTAATCTCCACATTTTTAATCATGTTTTTATAGAACAAGTTTCAAGATCAGTTCCACCCAATCTAATCCCCTTTTTAATAAAGACAGTAATATTTTCTTAGGTTTGCCTCTACAGATCACATGATTTTAGGCTTGTCTTTGGTTTCAGGTTAGCCTTATAAATGCGAGCTGAGAACAGATTTCATCCATCTGTTCATCTGTCGACACATCCAACATGCTGCGAGAGCTCAGCTTCATTACCTGTAAGTCTGTTCATCTGTTTTTCATCTGAGGTAAAATTCATGCTGATTTATAATTTGGTTACTAGTGATTTTTTTCTTGTATTTTTCAGTGTTGGTTTTACTATGCCAGCATGGTAAGTCAGTTAGTGTCAAACTATTTTGAATCATCATAGTATATGGAAATTATTATTATTTCTACATGAAATGTTGTATAAATGTGTTGTTTGTTTCTCCAGGTGTCAAAGCTGTGGACCTCATCACCTGTGAGGGACAGACTGCCAACCTCACCTGTGGTAAGTTGTCTGTTTAACTGAGTATAACATAATATGTTCTACGCTGGAATTCAAACTGTGGCACTTTTTTCTATCAGCCCAGGGAACCATAAAAGTTCTCACAGCTAGTTACGGACGTACAGACAACACAACCTGCTCTGCTGCGAGACCAGCTAGCCAGCTCTCAAACGTTACGTGTGTCGGGAGCACAAATCTCACTGTGGCCTCTCAGTAAGAACAGATATTAACATACAAAGTGCAATTATTTTGTTTTCTTCAGGTTAAATTTGTATTCACTGCTTTTTTTTGTCACAGATGTGATGGAAAACAGAATTGTTCTGTTGTCGTGTCAAATTTTACTGACCCTTGTCCCGGAACGTACAAATACCTGGATGTGTCTTATGACTGTATTTTACCTCCTACACCTCCAGCAAGTGAGTTTTACACCAACTGATCATTATTAACACGCTTTAAAAACCTTTGTGCCCTAAATTTTTAACAGGTCATTTCAACTTACTGTTTTTAATCTTGTCTGGTGTTGAGTGACTGTAACTTAAAAAGAGGAGTTTAAAAAATTTGCTTAAATCATTTTAATAAGAAACACCAGTCAGGAAGCAAAATATAAATGAAATGTGATATGGGCCTCAGTACTGTAAATGCAGACTTTTAATGGACTAAATCAATGAATGTAACAACATATTACATCATCACTCTTAAGTAGCTTTTCATTTCTCTCGAGATGTGACATCACAGGAAGTTCTCACCTGTGAATCTGACACGGCGCATCTCAGCTGTGGTGAGTTTCATTACATCATTGCATTTGTATCTCGTACAGTATAATCTTTTTAGTACAGTAAGAAAATAAATGTTTGAAAATTAAAATGTAAGTAATGTTACTCTTTATCATCAGCCCAGGGAACCATAAAAGTTCTCACAGCTAGTTACGGACGTACAGACAACACAACCTGCTCTGCTGCGAGACCAGCTAGCCAGCTCTCAAACGTTACGTGTGTCGGGAGCACAAATCTCCCTGTGGCCTCTCAGTAAGAACAGATATTAACATACAAAGTGCAATTATTTTGTTTTCTTCAGGTTAAATTTGTATTCACTGCTTTTTTTTGTCACAGATGTGATGGAAAACAGAATTGTTCTGTTGTCGTGTCAAATGCTAATTTTACTGACCCTTGTCCCGGAACGTACAAATACCTGAATGTGTCTTATGACTGTATTTTACCTCCTACACCTCCAGCAAGTGAGTTTTACACCAACTGATCATCTGAGAATTAATTTTTTTTAAACAACAATAACAAAAATATCTATTATGAGCCACTTTTGATGTGGTTCTAGATCGTTCTTGATGTGGTTCTAGATCATAACTAGATTTTCATGAATTAGTGCTACTGTCATAATTAATATCAATTCAACTCTTTCACAAGTACCAGTGAAACAGCTTCTTACCTGTGAATCAAACACGACTCGTCTCAGCTGTGGTACGTTCTCTGGGTTATATTTTAAAACATTTCTAGCACAAATCCCATTCAAAGCATTAAATCCCAAATGTATCCTTTATAAACAGATGTGGGAGTCATAAAGATTCTCACAGCCAGTTACGGACGTACTAACAACACAACCTGCTCCGCTGGAAGACCAGCTAGCCAGCTGTCAAACGTTCAGTGTGTCCAGAATACATCTCTAAACGTGCTGGCCAGCAAGTAAGAACAGAACTAAGATAATAAGTTAAGGGACATTAAAATTTCTTTTGCCTTTATAAAAATGCTTCAACTTCTCTTTTAATAGATGCGATGGAAAAGAGAATTGTTTTGTTGCTGTGGGTAACGCAACTTTCGGTGATCCTTGTTCTGGAACATACAAGTACCTGAATGTGTCCTACACCTGCGTCCCAGGTGAGTCCCTAACTTTAACTTACAGAAATCATAGTAACTGGTGGTCCATTATTGATCAGTATCTTTTGCTCTGTTATAATCCAGAAACGAGCATCACCTGTCAAAATGAGAAAAGCAACATTAAATGTGGTGAGTTTTTTATCATCTGATTGATACCCTAAACAATTTAGCAACCCAGATGTAGCTAACCTGCTAGAAACTGTTTGTGACCTCAGTCTGGTCTTTAGGAGTAATAACCAGCATGCACTAGTAACTAGTTGGACTCGTAACACGCAGCATGTTAAAGTGGTTTTGGGTTGTTTCAGAGGGCAAACGAAGACTTTACATTCACTTCGCTAATTATGGGAGAAGAGATAAAACCACCTGCCCATGTTCAAACGTCAGCGCCATGTCTTCCACATGCAGCTCTGTTCACACATCAATGCTGCAGTTTCGGTAACACACACACAAGCATGCAATAAAACAACGACGTAATGCATTCATAACATCTATAAGTGAATCTCAAAGTGTTTCCTGTTTTCTCCTTTAGGTGTAATGGAAAGAAAAACTGCCACGTTCGTGCTTCAAATTCAGACTTTGTGGATCGCTGCCCTCATGTCCATAAATATTTGGAAGTCTTGTACTTTTGTGCATAAGCGTGTGAGTATCTTGTGTAGCTTCTGTCTGGCTTTAGATATGATTTAATAATATCGATGTCACTTCCTTATATAATATGATGACAAAGGGCATTATGCTTAAAACCAGAGGCATGTAATGAGAGGAATGATTTGTTTATAGTGTATTATCTTATAATGCCTTTTCTTCTTCCATCTTATAATGATCTCAATTCTTGTTTTTTAAATTGTTTATATCTTTTTGTGTTTTCAGCGTAGACTGAACCTCTGCAATGATCACACACATCTGAAAACGTCTCTGTTTAGTCTCTGTTTCATTCATCTGTTACTTCATCATTAGAAATAATCATTAGAATTAATCATTACACATTGTCACTAATATGTGTGTTTCAAAAACTGTAATGAAATATTTTATGTAGAATTTGAC